>LBNU01023260.1:62695-74993 GCA_014162995.1 Artemisia annua
TCATTTTGATTGTTTTGATTCGAACCATTTGTTAGGGTTTATGATTTTGATATAAAACTTTGTTGATTCTCCAAGAAATATGATTGAAAAAAATAAATTGTTGATTTTGATTTTGATCCGATGGATGTTGGGTTTTGATTTGGTAATTAGGGAATTGGATTTAGGATTTTTGGTGGGTGGCTGTTTTAGGAATTTAGGTTAGGAAATGCAGAAAGTGAGAATGGTTAATGGCGCCCAAAGATTTCGGGCATTAAATGATTTTTTTTGTTGAAACTCATTACCAGCCGTTGATTAAAATGAATTACACGTGTCGAATTTAGAGCAATTTTGAGGTTAGAGATTGCTTTTCAAAAGCTTGTTTTATATAGTTAGTAGATAATGTATTAAACGAGTAAAACACCAACGATTACAAAGACACGAATCAAAAAATTTGATCAAAATAAACTTAAAACCACAACGATAATATACTAAAACTATCATGATCCTAAACTATCAGCAACATTAAATTTAGTAGTTCCGACCAAATCAACCATTAAACTATAATACCAGGACTTTTTCTAACCACTTAAGAGCAGTTTTTGAACAGAACTTCAATAGGCGAGAGGTGTAAGCACCGTGAGGTTTTGATAAAGAGTATAGAAACGGGAAAACACCCGCCGTAACCTCAAACCAAATAATTATACACCTCAAAACACTTGAAAGCGCAACATTGGAGTAGTCGAGCCATCCAAGCACCATAAATGCCATGTGAATTATTGTGGACCATGTTTCAAGTCACTAACTATATATTCGATCTTCACGTTTACATACATTTGTTTTAGATGGCCCCTTTTTTGGTATGTTTTGTACGAGTAATTTTCAATGTCGATCACGGGTTGAGATTAATGATATAGACAAGTCTATATTTTTGTTTACATGGATACGTTTTGGCAACTCATTTTGTTTCATCTTTTTTTCTTTTCAGAAAGGCAACAATAGATTAAGACCCTATAAAAAGGGAGAAAAACGAAATACAATACAAGCATCCCCTCTCATTTTGTTTCATCTGATCGACCGATCGGTATCGTTCACTTTAATTTGTGATTTATAAGAACAAATTATTGTTTTTTAATTTTAATTTTTTTTTGAAATGCAAGTAGAGATGATTGTTTTTGCTATATCATCTAACACCACATGGCCATTTTCTAGACCCCAAAGATAAATTTAAGGGACAGTTGTGTTTTATCCTTATTTTGGTCATTAAACTTGAAAGATCGAGACTGAAAATAACACATGCACACTACTTTAAGAGAGGTGATCGGGAGGCCTAAAAGATGTGCATAAATTCATGCCTAAAGCTATGTGGCATCATCCTGTTGGCTGAAGCCGAGCGACCCACTTTCTCACAAACCAACAAAATCATAACACATAAGTTTAGGCATAAAATTAGACATATATTTAGGTCTCCCTATCATTTTCCCTACTTTAAATTAAAAGGGATGTTGTTGGTAGGATGCTTGTAAATTACTCGATCGTACGTATTGGCATGGTGGAATTAGGTAGGAAGATCCAAATTTGATAGTGGCTAAACTGTTTAACTTTGAATTATCACCTACCCTTCGAGTGTCGAAATCTTCACTTGCTAAACAAATATATACAGTATTTATCTCGACCTTTTGTGTTTTAATAAAAGTTAGATAAAAAAATATATTTGATATGTTTTGTTAAAAAAAAGTTACATAAATATTACTCCCTCCGTCCCATATTAAATGTCCACTTTTGACTTTTCGAGTCTTTTTTCTTCAACTTTTACCTTAAATATTTTTGTTTGTATTATATGATACTTAATAAAAATTATATCAATGAAAAGTACATTTAAAACCCATTTCATTCATATATTTTGCATCATATATTATATAACATAAATAAAAAATATTGAAGGTCAAAGTTGATAAAACAAGACTTTGAAAAGTCAAAGTGGACATTTAATATGGGACGGAGGTATTACTATTTTATAGATCCATATATAAGAAAATATAAACCTTGAAAAAAAACAAGCGTTTATGTTTTCCTAAAAAATACATGTAGTCATGTAGAGGATTTAGCTGTCATATGATCAGATGTTTGCACTAATCGGACACAACAAGAAAATAGACTTAATTGTGACTGAGATTTTAATGACACGATCAAATGTCACTAAATCTAACCTTGTAATAACACTTTTAAAAAGTGTGAATAAAATCTTAAAATTTTGAGATTTAATGACATATTTTTATGTACAAAATGTGTCTTAAAATACAAAAAATGTATTCTCACACTTTTTTTGTGTCACTATAAATAGACTTTTACCTTCTACCTACCCTTTTTAAATATTGGAGAAGCACATAAAATATCGTGACACTTTTTTTTTTACTTTTAGCGACAATTTTAACTTTGGTGACATTTTTTAAGTGTAAAAGACAATAGTTTCGTAGCGGAATATAAGCCATTAAAGTTCAAAAGCTGCAAAATTCTTCATAAAGTTTATTATGCAAACAAAAGGCAAACCCTCATCTAAAGGTACAATTAACATGATGAAACTATAATTAGGTATAAGTACATATATAAACATACCAGAATTAACACAAACACAATTCTACTAATTAATCTAGAAAACATGACTAGCTAGCTATAGCTATACGTTGAGATCAAATTTATAGTTCAAAGAAGCATCTACTATAACCGGATCATGCAATTGATATGGTGCTCGTTCGTTTGCCCTATCTTTCCTCTTTGCCAAAAACTTGTTTAGCGATGCTCGTCTTGCAATTGGTAAATCCAAACCCACTTGTTCTCGCGTTTCGAAAGCCTCACAAGGAGAATTTGAAGTTGAAGCCTTTTGAACTCGATTTTCGACATGATTATTAGAGCTAGAAGCACCACTAGCTGCTAACATCATTTCCCTTGCTTTATCAGCCGAAACACCATCAAACACTAAAACTTGTCCATCATAAATAACAGTCATTTGTTCGGTTTTAGACTCATTAGCATCACTAGTTTTTCTTGCTAAATCTTCTTGTTTACAGAATAAATCGAAACTAACATACTCAGGAAGAGGAATCACTTTTTCATCCGTTTTTTGGGCCTGAACTGGGCTCTCCATGTTGCTTAACAAATCAATCGTAGTTTGCGAAGACATTTCTTGTTTTCCTATAACAAATTAAGGAGAAAAGTTAGTTTAGAACGTGACACAAAACCATCTTTTAAAGACTCACTAAAACGAGATAAGTGAAAAAGTATGTTTATGATCATATATACCTATATCATCAAGATTTGCATGAATTGCAACATTTCTTAGACTTCCTTTTGCTTTAAGAAACGAACTCAATCGATTACAAGTCGTGGCAAAGCTAGAGTTCTCCATTGGTAACTTTCCTTTGTCGTTAAAAAAGTTTCTAGCCATCGACATATTTGTAAATATGAAAAGCAATGAAATGAGGAAATTAAGTAGTGTAGAAAAACTTGAACGAGAATAAAATGAGGGTTTGAAAGTTTTTATATATGAATTATGATTACAAACTGTGATGATGAAGACTTGGCGTATTTTTAAGAATAAAAACAAAAAGCACGTTTTATTTGTGTTCGAGAAGAATATTATAAAAAGTTGTGCAACTGTTTTCCGTGGAGTAATAATATCCATAAATGGAACCCAACACGAGTTTCACTCTGTATTCACTAGGGTCATGCTAGCCTCACTTTAAGATAGTATTCATGTGTTTTCGGTGGACTAACTTTTTTCGTTTATTTTTTGAAAGACAGATGTATTTAAATCTAGTTAATCCAGTTTTATTATCTACTTTCGATGGCTTGTCGACATCATGTTCGTGTGTCTTCATGCCTTCATGGTACATGTATAAAATTATATACTTAACACACATCTTAAAATGTTAACATGTGTTAACATTACGTTGTGTCTTCGAGTTAATTATGTAGAAGAAGAGAAGAGAAGAGATTGAAAAGAAAATACGAGTAAAAAAAGAGAGTTCTTGTCTCTTCATTTCCCTCCCTCCCACAAGTGAGGAAGATTTTAAAGTAAAAACACCCCAAATTTTTTTCACTTCTCTTATCTTTTTTTCTTTCTTCTCTAAAAAAAAATTTAAGAATACAAGATTTTTATACTTCTTTCTATTTTTCTTCCTCTCAAAATTAAACTTTAGACCATAGTGTAAGAAGGCGTATCTCACTCACATGAAACATTAGTAAGTAGCATTAGTTATAAGATGTCATCAATTTTTAGCGATAGCGAGATGTCAATAAGACATATTTTTAGATATAAAATAGTTGATCGGAGTAAAACTAGGTTAAGTTTGTCATCCTAAGCCATGTTTATTTGTTTATTTTTAATCGGATTAGCAAACTCAATCTATATTTATCACATTTAGAACGAACCTTCACTTGCAATGATCTTTTTATTTAGGGTTTTGTTAACATGTCAACTGGGCAAATGTTAGAATATTATGAAAAGGGAATTTATCAACTCATAGTTTAAATTTAATTATAGTAATTTTTGGTTTTAATTGATGGTTAATTAATTAATATTTAGATATAGAAGGAAAACCCGTGTTAATTAAATGTAACTAACACGTGATGAGTAGACACGTATTAAAAATAATCTTTTATTTATCATCCTCAACTGAATTTATCACTTAGATGATTATTGTTTGACTCAAATAATCATGACCGGAATAGGTACAATGAATCTGGGTGAGTCTCACATCTCAGCTTAAAAAGCAAAACAAACGCTCCTACTGAGCTTAACATCTAACTAGCATAAGAATGACATGCCAATTTATGGGAACTAATAAAAACCCTATCTAATTTGACCACGAAGACTAATGTTAAAAGCGTTAGCAAACTCCATTTGGGCTTTAGTCATACCACAGTCATCAAAATCATCATCATCATACGGGGTTTAATCATAGGTCTCCTTCCTTCATTGCTCGTATAAACTCTTCCTATCCAATCCACCATCACTTTTAGAGATTTCATTAACCTTGGACCTCGTAGATACCATAAAAGTAGCAGTTTCATTGTAGACCTCGAGTACTTCATCATCACTATCCGTATTATCCGAATTAACAACCTTTTTGGAACTAGGAAGCGTTGATTTACAAGGTTTTAGCGGCTTCTCATCATCATCCACTAGCACAAGCTTCCCATCAAGCACACGACTTTTCAGTTCATTAATCCTTGCAACCAAAGCTATAGTACTTAGACTATTAGATGCCATACCAACCAAAGGTATATGGACATTACTACTAGGTTCTACATAGCATTAGAAGACTCATCCAATTCACATTGAACATCAAATGCATTAGAAGTACTTACCACTTTAGCATCCATTTTCGGTTGTCTAGATGTAGAAGCCTTCTTTGTGTTATCTTTTAAGTTAGAAGCATTGATATTCTTTGTTGCAATAGGCCTGTACTCAAACTTGTTCATTAGAACACCATTAAACTCTTTGAATTAGCTCATTTCCGCTTCACAACCGTAAACTAATCATTAGAATTTGAAACTTTTTTTGATACACCCGACCTTTGACCCTTGCCTTTATCTANAAAAAAGGGTTATTTACTTATTGTTTTTTGGTTACAATAATATTTTTCACTTTTTATTATCTTAGCCATTATTGAATTTGCATTTATCATTAAACATTGTTGAAATTTATTTGTATTATGTGCACTTTGGTACTAAACATTCTGAGACTTTTCAAACACTCGATATAAAAGATGTAATATAACATAACTTTAATTTGAAAATTTATCAAAATCTTAATAGAAAGTTTATCAGAAACATCACATTACTTTCGCTCCTCTCTCTTACACTATCACGAGTGGCCAACAAGAAAAATAAAATAAAATTAATCAACATCAATTTAGATCGTTATTATTTCAAAATAACTAATTTATAAAGCCTCAAACATGAAACACATGTTGTCTAAAAAAATGAATACTAATTAATCAAGTGGATTGCTTTTGTGAATACTTAAAAGTGATTTTTCTTTTTTATTTTTTAGTTTGCAACAAGTTTATGAATGCAATGAGATAAACGTGATTCGTGTCATGTGACAAATTGCAGAGATAAATTATTCAAAGACGATAATGATTCTATTTAACTTTTTATATTGAATTTATTATTTAAACGTTGCTTTAAATATTACCGACACTCACAAGAGGTCGACAATTCTTTGCGTGGCTTTCCGTAAATTTGGCGTTTCACGCCGCTTTATATATTTCCACGTGAAACCTAACTTGTTGCACAATTACAAAACTTAACCAAGACGACGAAAATGCTAATGTCGATGTGTGGGGACAAAATTAGCTATGGATAGATGATAACAAAAGTTAAATAGTTCGGGCTAATGTGTCATCTCCTAACATTGAATCGTTCACTTCGTTGGAGTCTGATACTCGAATGATCATGAACGTATTTTATTTACCCGTGTTAGTATCTTCGATCTTCTAGTATCTTTGTAAATTTTATCTTGCTTCCAATTAACTTTCTTTTATCGACAATATTAATAGTTAGCAAGAAACTAGAAAATGAGTTACAAGGAGTTTACGGATTTAAAAATCCATTTAGGATTTGTTTATTTACTAGTAGGGTATCCGCGCGTTGCAGCGGCGAGTACCCTAAAATAAATGTTAACAAAGTGATAGCTAGGAGTTGTAAACCGTTGGGGCTCAAGCCCGTTGGCCCGTGCCCGTTTGGGCTCGAGCCCGTTTAGCCCGTGCCCGTTCAGGCTTGAGCCCATTTGGCCCGTTGCCCGTTCCGGCTTGAATATTTGTATAATGTGGTTTATTATTTGTATTAATAACATTTAATGCAGGAATTGTGTTTAAGTTGGTTGTACCATATGCTTGATAATTTGTATTTCTTATGTAATGGGTGTTTTAATAACTGCATTAATTGTATTTATTGATCAGATAATTAATTGACTACATTAAATATCTTGACCACATTAATAGTGCTTTTATTTGTATTTAATGTTAGTAAATGTGTTTTAATTAGTTGTACTTTTAGCTTAAAAACTTGTATTACTGAATTTTAAGTATTTCTATTTAAAGATTGTATTTAATGTTAGAAAATGTTTTTTTAATTAGTTGTACTTTTAGCTTAAGAACTTGTAATTTTATTGAATGTGTTTTAATTAGTTATACTTTTAGCTTAAGATCTTGTAATGCTGAATTTTAAGTATTTCTTTTTTTAGAAGGCCTAAATGCTTTATAAGATAGTACGATGTAGAAATCAGATGATATGGTTCATTTACTCATTTCAGATGGTTATGGTTGGATTACATTGTTTCGAGTTCAAGGATTGTACGGGGCCAATAGTATTTTTCATGTGTCAAGTGGTGTTTGAATTTTGCTTAATCGACTTAATATGAAAGAAACATAATTCAAGAAGCCATATGAAGTTGTGTTTATAACTTAATAGAGAAAGATAACTGAAAATATAAAGTGATAAACTTGAAAGTGTTTGTATTAACTCATCTCTTATTTAATATGACTCAATACAAAATTTAAACAAACAAGCCATAGTGTGTTAAGTCAATAGTTATTATGAAATATATAAAAGAGGAAAACAAATTAGTCATGTATCTTTTGATCATTTAAAAAAAACAGAGTTAAAGAGTAGCCATCAACTTATTGAATTCCACAAGTTGTGTGAATTGGATCGATTGAGTTATTCTCAATTGATCTATCATTTATTTTATTGTAACCAAATCATTCAATCGTTCGTATACCAATTTAATTCTAGAGCTCCATCAATCCAAGTCTTATCATCGAAGGGAACCGAGAATATATTATCATATTCAATTACAAAGCAAATAATACAAGTGTTTAAATAGGAAACAATAAAACCTAATACTTAAACATTGAGGGCCTAAACTGCAGGCTGAACCAATTGGACTTATTAGCTAACATCCTCTCTCAAACTAACAATGTCAAATAATAAATAATTTGAAACTGAAAAAATAAACACGCAACTTCGGAGCGTCTAAGAGTGCAAACTCATTGATAGACTGAGTACCAATCTGATGCATCCAAAACTAGTGCAGAATTAGATATATACACAACAAAACCAGAACATGATTAGAACCAGATGCTGAGCAAATGCAGAAAAATCGAAATCAGGTGAAACCATGGAGGTGTGGAGCAGAAACATGCAAATGCATAACACATAATCAGGCAGGGGGGAAAGAGTAGAACAACGACAGGTGCAGAGCAAAGAATTAGACAAGGAAAAATAGTAGAACATGTAAGTGCAAATCACAATAGATGAACCAGTAAAATGTAGAACCATCCGAAATCATATGAAAACCAGGCAAAACCAAATGCATAACAAGTCGTTGATGTCAAGATGCAACACATAACTAATCAATACCAACACATCACCATACGAATACATAACTATAGCAATACCAATATCAATCAAGATGTTTGTTTACGTATAGTATGTAAATCGGTTTAGAGATGGGATGAGATGGTTTTGTTGTTTGGTTTCCCGTGTAGAATGGTAAGGACCCAATGAGATTGATAAAGATCGAGAAGCTCGGGTAACACTTAAAAAAGACCATACTTCTGTAAGGCAGTATTTACTAAAGTGTGTGAAACTTGTGAAGTTGTATGTGTTGCCTTCTATTTATGACTACTTTGTTTATGTTATTTAGTTTATTTAGGATTTGATGCATTATTTTGGATAATTTATGTGTTTACTGTTCAAATGGTATACTCGTTTACTTGTCTAGCATTTAATGTTTATTGTATAAAATTCTAGATCATCATAGTGTAGCTCTTTAGCCATGTAGGTGGTTCGTATCACTATAGTCAGTATACATGAGATAGGGCAAAAAGCCGGATTTTGTGTGCTCGACCTTAGGACTTGAGGAGTAGGAACCCGAGGTCAGACAGATAATGCGAAAACTTGAGTTAGTATAGTGCTCTTCAATAAAGTGGCCGCGTGAGAATAGTAGGTTTCACCAGGACCAATGGGTTACCGTAGGTAAATCACATAGATTAGTTGACACCCCTTATTGCATGTCTATAATTGATCAAACCGATAACTTGCTTTAGGGATATAGGTTGCATGCATAGGACGAGGTAACCTAGAAATATGGACTAGTTAACTTAGATAGAAATGTTTATCTGTGCGTTTCTGATGTCACCAATACTTTAAATTAAATCGTTGCACTAGTAAACTAATAACTAATAACTTAGTAGAAGTAACATGGCTAGCACTTTCTTCTCTTTATTGATCTCAACCTTAGAACAATTAGTAATTTAATTAATTTACTTTTATTTTTAATTTAGTAGTTTATTTGATCAAAATACAACCCCCTCCCCTTTAAAAGTTGTAGAAATTCACTAGATTATTCTAGACAACATCTACTCCTGCGAACGACTCGTACTTACCCAAATAGCTACATTGATCAGGTACACTGACCGTTAGTGTTTGTCTATAGGTTTGTTCGGCAAAATATAAATTTAAAATTTGGTAAAATAAATAGACTACAAACAACACATTAGTACCAGAACCCTTCGGCCCAAAGTGTCCTCTGGGTATGTTGTTTGGACGTGGAGCAGTCGACGACATGGAGTTTGTATAGGTCTATTTGTCATGTTTGGAATATGGTTCATGAAAAAAAAACGATAATTAGTGTCAAACCTACAGAAACCTTTATTAAAATTATGACACACCTTTGTTGGACAATTGTCACGAGTATCCCTGCGTCGTGTATTGTTGTTTTCTACTAAAAGAACCGTAGGAAATGAGGATGTAGCATTAGTGGATAAAGTTTAGGACTTGGAATTCAATCGCATCTCTTCAGTGGTTACCATGGACCGTACCGTGTCTATATTTGGGAAGGGATCTTGATAAGCAATAATTCCTGCAACTTGTTCATATTTTACACCTAAACCATCATTGGCATAGGTGACAACATCATCGTTGCTCATAGGAGATTCAGATTGGTCAAAACCATAGTGATAGACTCAATTTCCTAGAGTAAGCATCTGCAGAAAGATCACCAATTTGAATCATGCGTAGTTCCCCTTTAAACCAATAGTCTTGGTCTATTTGTTGTCAAGATTTTATTTTTTCTTTTTTTATATGATCCCGACCGTCCTTAGCAGTTTTGGGATCATCAACAACAAAACATTCTCAAAGAGCATCAGAAAGGGTTAGAAAAGTCCATGACTTAACAATGAAGTTAACTTTCAACCATTCAACACTAGGAGGGCCACAACAGCCCCACTTGAGGATTAACCTTTAATGTGTTTGACCAGTTCAAAACTTTCACAATGATTATTGAAAAAATAACACCAAGAGGAATAATTCTGTTTGTCAACATCCAATTTGACAGGTACAAGATTGGTGATGTTGTTAACGATAATTAATTTGTTAGTGAAGGATAAAATGGGTGTCGAAGTTGGGCCAGTCATGATTGATTTGGGTAGCAATAATCGGGTAGGGTATATAAAGATACAAAGATGTTGACTAATATTAGGGTTGACGGAAAAAAAAAAGTTGTATATTTTAGGTTGGGATAAGTTATAATTACGATTTGTTTAGGGGATTCGGATCTTTGGGTTTGATACCAATATAAATAATACTTTAAGATGGACTAGGTCTGTCAACACAAACAATGGCCTTAGATCAGTACTAATCCACTGACCTTTTAAAGGATAATATATTAATGATTAAAGTATCATCCGCAAATTGTAGATGAGATATACCAACCTCGTTCGAGCCAATTAACTTGTACCCTATCGAAGAGTGTTTGGACTAACCTTCCTACTAAATGATTAAAAAAAAGTGACAATCAATTTGAATGTTATTTGGCTAAAAGTGTATCGTTAATGGTTAGATGAATATCGATCTAGAAGACCGAAGTTTCTAAACTTTTATGTGAGATTTGGAAACAAATCTTAAGGTTAAACCAAAATTTTTTTTTTTTTTTTTTTTTTTTTTTTTTTTTTTTTTAAATAGAAAAACAAAGAGTAAAATGATCAAACAAAATAATATGCAAATTGAGTAAGTGAAGTGAAATGCCTCAATCTTTTTAATTTGTTTTTTCATGTCATAATATTTTCCTTTCCACTCGTGATCTCCTCTAGCTAGTTCTTTTATAACATTGTACATGATTGTACATGGGACTCGCTTACTATAGTTCCTGAATTTTGATTATAAACAGGCTTACGAGTTACGAGAGGCAAACTTTTTCTTGTGTCTAATCACTTCTATGGAGGCACAAGTCACTTTAGAATGATTAGCACTAACTACACATGTGAAACTACTTAATTTGATCTTTATGAGGTAATATTCATTTTTGGCTCAATATATTTAGTACAGACAAGCTGTGTTGTTTACGAGAATGTAATGTTCTTGTTTGGCTGTTCCCACGAGCATATATAGTCTTTTTTAAAAATGTCCCACCAGAATAAGTTATTCGAAAAGTTATTACAGTAGTCATTTTAGAGGTTGTCATAACTCGTAACAAGAGCAAATTATTGTTAGAATTTTATAATTATAACTATAACATCATATATAATAATTAGCGGAAGCATAGGATCAAGTATAACATATAAAAATTAACTATAACATAAATAGAAAACGTACCGTATGCAATTCTTGATTGGGGATGAACAAGTGATGAACCCTAATTAGGGTTTATGAAGATCAATGTTAAACCCCTTACCTTTTTGTTTAACGATCTCTTGATAACAACAATAGTGTGTTGTTACCTCGTTCTTGTACACACAAACTCAATTGAATAAAAGGTTTTGCAAGAAACAAGAACACTAACAATTTTGATTAACAAAATTCGACCCTAAACCCTTGTGTGGGATAAGGGACGATCGGCCAAGAAAGAAAAGAGAGAAGAAAAGATTTTAGGGATCTTGTGTGTGTACAAGAGAATGTGTAAATCCCTTCTAAAGGCCTATGTTTATATAGGCATGAGAAACTTGGTCACCAAGCAAGGGATTGGGTATCCCTTACCCTATACACGACCGGCCTAGGCTCCCAAGGGAGTTCTAGAACTTTCTTGCATCCCAAGTTTCACTCTAGTCCTTTCCTTTTTCCTTTTAACGATAGTTAGTACTTACACTTAATAACTAACGACCGTTAAGTCCGTTTAGTGTTCAAAATAATAAATAAACATAACATTTAATATTTATTATTTATACTTTTATTCTCGTTTGTATTGTGTGCAATCCCGAGGTCTCGTGTTCGATTCTAGACATTTACACGTTAAATATTTAACTATAATTTAACA
>LBNU01023261.1:4915-37993 GCA_014162995.1 Artemisia annua
ATATATATATATATATATATATATATATATATATATATATATATATATATATATATATATATATATATATATATATATATATATATATATAGGTATATGTATGTATATGTATAATAGCTAAAGGAAACTATAAGACAATTCTAAACATACATAAACTACATACTAAACTAAGCATGCAATCTTCATATGAAAATTAAAAGAGATGTATACCTTTTAGTCTTCAATCAAATCTTCTTCAAAGTCTTCAAAACGGTTGCACGATTTTGTGGAAGCGGGTAGATTGCCAAGTAACTCACAGAATGTTGAATTTATCTTGTTGGTCCCCATTGTCTCATTTGACCGAAGTTGTTTGATCCGAACATGTTTTGTATTTGACTTGGGTGTATATATGGTGGAATCATTTCCCAAGGATTGAAGTTCCACATTTGATGGTTGTTGTGAAATTTTTGTCTATTTTTTTTACTCTAGGTTGAGGAGTTTTAGACCTAGGATGAGAACTTATTGGTTTTCTAGGTGGTGGAGTTTTGGACCTTATTTTTGGTTTAAAAGGTTCGGCCTCGGGTTTTAAGGATGATTTACGAAAACTTTTAACTTCCTCATCACTAGCAATGGGTACTAATCTATCTTTCAAAAGAATGTATTTTGGTTTAGGTTATAGTTCACTGGTTTCATCTTCAAATTTACATTTTTAGTTTCACTAGTTGACACTCCGGTTGAGTTGTATCCTAGCCTGGTTTTATCTCCGGATATTCTTTGAATGCTAATTAGTTTCTTCAGTGATTTACTACTATTTTCAAATTTCTCAAGTTTATTAATTTCTTCCTTAAGTTGTTCATTCTCATTTTTAACAACTATACAATCTCTACATTCCATAATACTTTCTTTACCTTTTTCTAAGTTGTGTATCTTCATTTTTAATTCAATTATTTCATCTTTTAATTTGTTGTTAGTTTGTTTTAGTAGTTTATTTTTAGCCATGAATTTTTGTCCTACTTTGCATGATATACTATATTCGCTATCTAAATTTTTTCATCTAAGGATAGATTTTCATCGCTATAGTATTGGGTTTCGGAACATACCTCATTTGATGGTTTTGCCATGAGACACTTTTCTTCTCTTGTTGCCTCTTTTTCATCATTGTCACTATCGCTCCATGCTCCTCCTACAAATGCCTTGTGATTTTGACTTCTTGATAATTTCGGACACTCTCCAGTAAGATGGTTTGGATCTCCACACTTGAAGCACTTCCTTTCACTTTTGCCATTCTTATCGTCCTTGTTTCTTTGTGGTGTCTTTATTTCATCATATGGTTGTCTAACGTATCTTCCTCGTCTTTTAAAGAATTTCTTGAAATCTCTCACGGCCATAGCATATTCTTCGTCATCGCTTTCGGATGTTGAGTATTCTTCGTCACTAGAATCCTTCTTTGCTTTTAATGCAATTGATTTGCTTTGCTCCCTTTTTCCTTTGACCATTTCGGAATCTTTCTTTATTATTACTTCATATACTTTCAAATTTCCAATTAGTTCATCAAGTTGTAGAGTTGATAAGTTCTTTGATTCTTCAATAGCCGTCACCTTAGCACGCCACTTCGGATGGAGAGCCCTAAGAAATTTCCTTACAAAATTCTTGCTAGAAAAATTCTCATCAAGTGCTTTTAGACTTGTGATGATTGTGTTAAATCTAGCAAAAGCATTATCTATCGATTCCTCTTCCGGAATCGTAAATTGTTCATATTGTTGTACAAGAAGATCTATTTTATTATCTTTGACTTGACTATTACCTTGGTGAGTGATTAGTAAAGAATTCCAAATTTCTTTTGCGGTATTACACATAAAAATTCTTTCATATTCTTTGCGTGGTAACGCATTGTAAATCACCATTTTAGCCTCATTATTTTTAGCAAGTTTCTTTTTCAAATCATCGTTTTGTTTTCCAAAAGATACAAGTTCATCCTTTTTAGTTTCGGGATTATATTGTAAAGGAAGAAAATCACTATTAGTAATAACATGCCAAAGATCTAGATCCTTTGATTTCACATAAGTTTCAAATCGATTTTACCAATAGAGAAATCCATCACTTTCAAATAGTGGGGGTCTTTGCATAGAGTGCCCATCTAAATATTTTTCCGATTCCATAGATCGATTCAAGTTTTAAAATACAATATATTTTAGAAATCTTGTTTAATCTGGCTCTGATACCAATTGTGGAAAACTAGAAGGGGGGGGGGGGTTGAATAGTTTTACGTCTTTTTAATTTATAAAAAGTTTACTTAAAAAATCTTCGATTCTAGTTTATGTAAATTAAATAGTTGCACTATATGAACAATTATTAAGTTACTAACTAACTAAGCAAATATAATACAAGCATAAAAGTAATGAAAAGATAGAGTTAGAAAGATCAAACCACAACATAAGGATTTATAGTGGTTCGTCTACAAGGACACCTTCCTTGTTCCTACTCCACTCCCCGAGTCACCTACTAGAGAGTTTTCTTCACTATGTCAACAAACTCACTTGTGACGGAGAAACCTTACACACCTTTGCTTACACCGTTTAGCGACACCAAGCAAAATGTCGAGTTCTAATAGTAGCTAGAACCAATCTCACAACTTCACAACTAGTCACAACTTCTACACAACACTACTACTTCACTACTTCACTACTATATCTTCACAACACAACTTCTACCCACCTAGCTCTACTTATCACAAGAACTACACTACTTTGCAAATGATTTACACAATCTACAAAACTAATCTACAATACTTCTTGAGTGTATGTTGAAGGAGTATTCTTCTTTTGCACTTTCGAGGATGAGGAATTGAATCATTTGAAACAAAGACTTATAATCTTATGATCAAAGGATTTAGAAAGATGTTTGGAAAGGATTTGAACTGAAAATATTCGTGAAAAAGGTGAGGAAAAAATGCAGGATTGAACCAGTATTTATAGGAAAGTTTTTTGACAACAGGAGCGTGCCGACCCCTTAAATGGTGGCCGGCCGCCTTAAAATTAAGGGGGCCGCCCTACTGTAACGGCCAGTAAACTGTCTTTTCTAGGGAAAGTTTATTTGGTGAAAAACTAACTGATTTTGGTTAAAAATTTGAATTCATATATTTATTATGAATTAAACCTTTTCCTTTATTACCAAAAATGTTTTTCAAAAATATATAATATATTTATATTATTTAAAAAACTTTGTAATATTTAGATAAACATCCCTTTGATCATAAAATGTATTAGGCATTTGTTTATTCATACCTTAAGTGATTTAGTTGGATAAAATGATATAAACTAACTAAATACTTGTTTACGTAGTAATTTTACGTTTAATATTATTACATTTTGTGATCGTCAAAACGTAGAGATATCAAAAAATATAAATAACATTTTTATGCATTATTTATATCAACAACTTATGGCCCGACACTAGGAATAGGCAAATTCATTGATGAAAATGACGAGATAAGAAAAGATGAGTGATGAGGATAAGAAAAGAGGAGTGAATTATGTAATGAAAAAAATGTTTGGTTTTAACAAAGAATGTTTAGAACTATGACCCGAGTATAAACCAACATTAATGATAGTGAGAACGTGACGGAGGATGGAGTCACGTAATAGGCCTGACTTTAAGTCTAGCTACAAGACTCCTAAATAAAGAAAAGCGCTTCTTGGGAGGCAACCCACATTTTTACTTTTTTGATGTTTTATTTTTGTTTGTTTGAGTCATATATGCTTCATCATAATTGTTTAATTTTCATGTGTTTGAATAATTTGTGAAAATGGTTTATTTTGTTTTTAGCCTCGTCTTAATTGCATATAAAGTATTTTACAGAAAGATAAGTGTAGGGAAGTTCATATCTTGTTTAAAAAGAATAAAATTTGAACATGAATTTATAATTCATGATTAGCATATATTCTATCTTTTTTGTTTGAGTCAAATGCATGTATCGAGTCTTTGTAGAAAATTACAGGTTTTAAAAGTTAGATTTTTCCAGGAAACAAAACGAAATAATCTGTCAGATCATCCCTGACGGCGTCAAGGTTTACACCTGACGACGTCAAGCACTGCAGCAATAAATTTTTCTAGATTTTTGTTTTTCTGTTGAAACTTAATATTTGAAATTTCCAAAATTTTTAAAATTTTCATGATTTCTGAAAACATTTATTTTGCAAGCATTATATCTTATTCGCTTCTAGTTTAGTTTTTATTATATATAGTGTTTAACGCTAATTTTATACGAGGTCCCGTGTTCATTTTCTTATAGATTTATAGGTTACATTGGACAAGAAGATAGGATCGTACGTGATATGCACTTTGATTTTTTTGGAGGAGAATTTAACCATATTTCCGTCCCATTCATGCCGAGCTTATCAGGAGAGTACTAGTTTCTTTTATCTCTTTTATTTTTCCCGTTATCATATCTTTGGTACTTTTTAGAACATTGGGGACAATGTTCAATTTAAGTGTAGGGAGGGTAAAAAGGGATACCTTAGAAACTAGTCACACATTTGCTATTTGTTTTGTTTTTAAGTAATTGTATAATAAACCAAAAGAAATACTTGTAAAGGTAATTTTAGCACCAAATTTAAAATTTTTTGTGACATATACGAGTGAAACTTTAGTTTTAATAAGCATCTCACGGATAGGAGTTATATAGCTAGCACAAAAAATCCACCACTAAAAAATTTCCACCTAAAAACTGTGAGGTTCGCCTTAAGATATTCACGAAAAAGCATTCTCCATTAATGCTTAAGAGTGTACCGGTAATATATAGATTTTAGAAGTTGATTTAGTGATGCATTCCGAGATCATTAGTGAGATCGCATTCGTGTGATTGGAATTGACTAAATAATAAGAGGCATTAGGATAACCCTTGTTTTAAACCTGTTTATTATAATTATGTTGGCTACTTAGGTCAAGTAATTACCCCACACCATTGCTAACTACTCATTTTTAGTAAAAGATACCCCTAGTGAACCTCTTTGAGCCAACCCTTTTCGTGGTTCTTTTGATATTTCGGTGAATTCCGAAATATCAATGAAGAACATTGTTTACAATCCACCCCATAATGTTACACCCAAATCGCCTTAGCTTTCCTTGTATGCACTCATCTTTAGTGCATTCTTGTTACAATATTTATGTTAAACCTTAGTTAATTATATAGTTGATTACATGGTTGGTAAGTCGAGTCATATCTTGTAAATATAGTTTTCGGACGTTTAAGACTCATGGGTTTAGTACTATATGTTATAGAGTAATGGGGAAGAAAGTCAAAATTATTACCCCCATATGTACATTAAAGTTTAAGTATTCCACGTGTTTTGATCCTTTCAATTCGGATCATTAGTTAGATTTTATTTATGTAAAAATTCAAGTGCAGGGATGCAATTAAAACCCCTTGTTTACTAATGTATTATTTTGCAGATGGTAGGGCAAAAGTGTATGAAGAAAAAACAAAAATAAAATAGAAAATGAAATAAAAAAACATACGGACTACCATCCCGCCTTTTACTTTTGTTAATTCAAGAAAGATTTTCAAGAAAATACAAAAAGAAGTTAGAGTTAGTGAGTCGAGTCTTGGTGATGAGTATGTAAATACTCATCATTTTTGTCTCATCTGAACTGTAAAAATAGCTGAAAACACTCAGATATGCCTTATAATACTGCAAATATCCTTGGATTGTGTTTTTATATGTTTCAGGTACAAAAGGATTGAAAACAGATGAAAAATGAGCAAAGTTTGCAGAATTGGCAGAATCAGTCCCTGAACTTTCAGAAATTGTCAGAATTGGTCCTTGAAAGATTTATTTTGAAGAAAAGTCAACAGTCCCCCAAGAATCAAGGAATGACAAATTCAACCCTTGGAGTGCAAATTTCAAGAATTGGCAAGAATGGCCCCTCAACTTTGAAAATTGGCAAAACTAGTCCCCGGGAATTTCATTTTTGGGAAATTATTCAACAAAGGTCCTTGGATTATGGAATATGGCAAGTCTGGTCCTTATGATAACTTTGGGAAATTGGAAAATACACCCCTGAGAATCAGAAGTTTGCAAGAATGGTCCTTGTGGTATTTACACTAAACCAAACGTACCTAATATTTAACCTTTACCCCATTTCATCCAACCCACTAATAAAACCCAACACCCTAACCCTTTTACCCCTGGCCCAATACCCTTCCCAAGCCCAACACCAAAAATACTCACCCCCCGTTAATATACTAGGGTCAAACTAAGCAGTCAACACCTCTTCCACCTCACCCTTTCCATCCATTCCCACTTGCCTGCAAAACCAAACCACCTTCACCAACTCTTCCCCTCTCCCACTCCATGTCCCCTCCACCTCACATTACTATCCAAGGAGCATTTAAGACCCCTGAAACTGCTCCAAGTAAGCTCACTGACACTTGGACTATTTTGGCGCCAATTTTCCTTTCAAAGGCAAGGATCAAAAGCACTCATCCAAGGGTCCGTATTAGAAGTGGGATTCACTCAGAACCCCACATGGGTCTTTATAAGTGAAGAAGGAAGAAAGAAGAAAGAGTCAGTAGCTAGTAGTAGTTTAGTTAGTTTATTTCATTGTCGTTTTTAGTGTAAGTACATTTCTAGCTATAATTTTCAGTTTAAAAGAGTTGTATTCGACATTTCTAGTGTAATTTCAAGTTCTTTAATCATAATTACTAAGTTCTTTGTTAAATTCAAATTTTGCTTATTTTAGTGAAATTTCCATTTTAACTATGTTGTTATCAAAAGTTGTTGTTTGGTGATTCAGTAAGCTCAATTAAGTTATTGAAAAGCTTTTGTAAGCTTCCTAACCTTTCTAATCAATCCTTATTTAAAATATAAAAATTACTCAAAAATACTAAAAAAATCGTTAGAAAATAAAAATAAAAAAATCAAAAAGAAAGATGAAGAAAAGCAAGAGCATGGTTGAAATTTGGAAGGCCATGGTTTAGAGCCTCAGGGGAGGCATTAGGTTGTGTTATTGGTCCTTAGTTCATGGTTCTTTGCTTGGAATCCTTTTGTAAGCCTAATTTCCATTATTTTGCATTTTACTGTAGATGAACTCTATTGCTGCTTATCTTTGGATTTTATGTTTCTTTAGTGTACTTCAGTAAGATGAATGTTTAGTAATGCTTGTTTGTTTACTAGATTTACTTGTGCTCACTTTTTGCTCATAACTACCTTTTAAGCTTGATAGTGATTCATAGGTGTTTGATGTTTAGATTGTTAAATCTGTGGTTCTTATAGCTTACAGTATCATAACAAGTTTTTATGAATCAAAATTGAGGCTTAAATTATTCATATGCTTTGAAAACATCAAAATCAATCAGTTTAAGGGGTGTTTGGATTAGGTGCTCTCACTGTGTTCCAGAGACTTTCAGTGCATGCTTAGTGTTGAAACATATTACATTAGGTCATATAAGGTTAGTTAAAGCATAAAAACATTTGGTCTTTTGGACAAAAGTCAAAATCACATACTATTCTCATTAGTGCATTGACTGTTAGAATTTAGGTTTCATGATTTCTTCATTTCATTTCATTAGTTGTTAAAATAGGATACTATAGTCTCGTATCAGCTTAATATCACCTTTAGATGCAATTAGGATCATTAGAATTTCAATTTAGTCAACTTACATGAAGATCAAAAAGTCAAAAACATGCACTCAGTTTTCATCTACCCTTAATGAGGGATTTTTTCATTCATGTTTAGGTGTTATGATCTGTACTTTTGGGATTTTAATCCTTGCCTGCTTGTGTTTCTGAATGTATTTTTAGCTTAATTTTTAGAGTTTTCTTTAAGTACTTATTGGTAGCTTTTTTTATGCCTGTTTGACCCATACATGCCCTGCACCAGTTGGTTCTAGCCAATCAGTGGTTTTCATAAGCTCATTATAAGCTTATCTCTGGGACTTACCTTGTGTATTTTGGCTTTTTTGAAAGGTCAGAATACAAGCTTGAAGGTTCTAGTCTCATTTTCCACTTCCAGGCTTATTGGATAAGCTTAAAAGTGGACTGCAGTTGCTAGTTAGGGCCTGTTTGGCTTTTAGGTTTTGGATTTAGCTTATTTCTTCTTTTCAGTTTTTTTATTACGCTTTTCTTCTTGTTCCAACTTATTCTAAGTGTATCTCAGAGATTTCTAGCTTATTGTACCTTATTGTCCAGCTTGTAGCTCATTGTTCAGCTTTTCAAGTCTTAAATCCCTTTTAGCTTAATTTTTGTTAACTGTTGGATTATTAAGCTCCAACTGAGCTTATCTTAGTGTTACAAAATAGTTTGTTTTGTAAAAAGTTGTTATCTTGGTTGTTTACCATGTTTGTAAAAGAAAAAAATGAAAAAGAAAATGTTTTGTAAAATTGTGGTCAGTGGGATTCGAACCCTTGACCTTTAGCTTACCCAGACCATCAGACCAAAGCTGAGCACCATCTACCCTATAGTATTGTCAGTGTTTTAATTCCCCCTAGTTGTTTATATACTAGTATTAATTACATTTAAGCTTATTTTGCTTAATAGCTTATTTTTCAGCTTATTATTAATATTTTTAGCACTTTTATATTTTTCTTAGTTAACTGATAATATGAAGTATTTTTAGGAAAAGTTTTATAATTATTACTGTTCATATTTTCATTAAAACCAAAACAAATCGTGAAGTTAATTCGTTTGACGAATCGATTACCAAAAATATTTTCCTTCTTATTTGTTTTTACAAAATGTTTTTAAAAAACTCCAAAAATATTCACCTTTACCCTCTTGCCTTTTTGATTCTTTATCCCTTACCCTCTGTAACCATTTGATTCTTTCTATGTCTTATCCTCACCATCTTGGTTGTCAATGGTGTGGTGGCCCTCATAATGGTGGTAATTGTCCCAGTTGTAGCATGGTAGAGTTAGGAAACGGGTCTGTCTATAACCAAGATCCCTATTCTTACCATTACACGACTGATTTATTCCATCAGCCCTCACATCATGAGATACAGACATATTCGTGTGAATTTCGTGGAGGTCCTCACCAAGGATTTGAGTGTCAAACTAGAAACACATTTGTCTATGAACAGTTTTCTGGTGACAATCAGAACTTTGGAAATGACCAACATCCAAATCAGTCACAACAATCATTTTGTTGTGAGTACTGTGGGGGTCCACACTTTAGCTCCGATTGTCAAACAAGGAATCCATTTCCTTGTAACAATTATGACTATTCGTATCAAGACCAACATCCACAGTACCAAATGATTCAAACAACTCCTCAAGTCCCACAAGACCTTTGTCTAAAGGCTCTAGAGTTATTGAAAGAACTTAAGGAGGAGTTGACTAATACGTCGTTTCAAAGTTCACCAAGTTCTTATTGTGTATATTGTGGAGGTCCTCATGATGATTATCAATGTCAACCTTCCGATTTTGAATCATCCACACCCCCACAATTTCCACTCATTCAATATTCTCGTGATAAATATATCGCGGAATTACTTGCAGAAGAACAAGCTGCTAGAAACGAAAAGAGCATGGAAGAATTACTTGTCGAAGAACAAACAGCTAAAACACGTGCCATATTTCGTAATGCTGCTCTTCTCGATGATGATGATAGTGATGATAAAGATACCCTTGATATTCTTCAATTTTATAAAGGTTCATCAAGTTCATCAATTGCAATTCCATCCATGGAAAATCAGGGAGAAAAGAATGTGACGGATTTACTAGCAAAAGAACAAATGGAACTTGTAGAATCCATGACTGCTAGCCTTTCTCAACTCCCTCAGTCTGTTGTTATGACACCCGAAGATCCCACTAACTCTCTAAGTATGCGGGACGAGCATCTTAGCACTATTCCTGAAAAGGAATCGGACGAATTCATAAAGTCTAGTGTTGAGAACCTTGTCCCAATCCCAAGTGAGTTCCAGGGAAATCTTGATCGAATGTGTGATTTTCCTTCCCCTCTTGAGCGTTTAAAAGATCATTTTGAGACTTTCTCCGATTCTAATGATGATTGTACATCTTATGGAGACATTGAGTATGTTGAGGCATCACTTCCACATTCTGATGCTGATCCTCTTCTTGAGGAGTTCATCGATGAACTCACTCACATCAATCCACTTCCATCGGGAAGTGACGATGATCTCTTTGATTATGAAGCCAATCTAGGAGAAATTGAAAGTCTTTATATCATGATCCATCACTCAATTCTTATCCTAACATCGAGCTTAGTGACTCACATAGTGATGAAAATTCTTTATCTTATGGAGAAATCAATTATGTGGAGGAACTACCTTCTGAGCTCGTCAGTTTAGAAGAAGATATTAATCACCTTGTTCCTGAAGCATTCAAAACGACTATCACCAATCCTCTACTTTATTTCGAATCTGAATTCACTCTAATTTCTGATAATCCAATCTTTGATATTCAGAACGAGGAAAGTGATGAGTCTGTAACTGAACAAGGGTTCACAGATTTGCATCATGTGAATGATTCTCTTCACGAGGAGTTCTCCGGTGAACTCACTCACATCATTGGAATTGAGAATCCGATCAATGGGTTATTTGAGCAAAATGATTTACATCATTTATTACCCGAGATTGAATCATTTTCTTTTGAGGATGTTACCGTGATTCACATTTCCAAATCATTCCTCTCCGAGGATAATGATAAGATCGTTGAAGCTCTTAGACTAGGTCTAATAATATTATATCTAGGAACACATAATAATGAAGGCGGAATATTCAAACATAGAATCAACATTATTATGAACAAGGTTTTACATTCATAATCTCTGACACTAATAATTTACAGCCCCAATCCTACTTGATCAAGGTAGAACGACCTTGAGGTAGACTAACCAACTAAACAACTAAACCCTTGGCGTTTTCCCAAATCCCTACGGCTAGGTTCCCACACACACACACCTTTAGTGTTTACATCTTGTACGTACAATTAAACTAATGACCCATGTCCTCTTTATATACTAGAGGATTAGGTTTTACAAATTACTACAAAGGACTAATAAATAAAACTTCTTTTGCAAGCAAGTCCTTCTCCATCTTTTGTAGAATTCCTTCTTGTCACTTCAAGCCCTTCATGTTTCATTCTTCTTGTATTGTATCATCAAATCAATAATAGACCCAACAATCTTCCCCTATTTGATGATGACAAAACAAACACCTTCTTGTACTAACTTACCTAGATGAAGTAAAAAAGTTGAGATAAAATCTCACCATAAATGAAACAATCTTGTCTTCCCCTTGATTCATGCAATGCCACTCCAACATCTCTTCAACATCTCTTCCCCTTTTTGTTATCAACAAATAGGGAACATATGCAAATAATGATCTTGACCACCACGAACCAATACCACACTTTTAATCAAAGCCTTCCAATGTTTCAAATTTCCCTCCATGAAGAACACCAAAATGCTTACGGAAAATGAATCCAAAACAATAGAAACTCCAACTAGTAGTAGTAATAATGATCAACAGTAGTAAAAATCAAACACTTCCCCTTGAGTGGTGCATGAACATCAAATGATTAAAACACATACTAAGATACTTCCTCTGAAATCAATGTGCTAACCATCTTCATGATTCTTCAAATCTGTAAGCTCCTTGTAATGATTACTGATGAAGAAAACCAAATATAACGAACTTGATGAAGAAGTAGAACAACCCAAACTTGTGTCTTATATCTTGTACTAACCACGTGACTCCAAACTCATACCAGAACAACAATAGTATAAGTAGACCGCAACCTCTTGACAAAATCTTCAACTAATATGAGACACTGAGCACTACAATGTAACTCTTTTAAGTGATAGCCAATGTGTGCATATAGCATCATAAGAAAAATCACACTCTTTGGCTAGATTTATCAAGTCTTTGTCACATATTTAACGCACAAACAAGTTATCTCCAAAGTGTCTCAAACTTTGAGATATGATAAGAACACTCATCCAAGAAACTCCACTTCACCTTCAAATAAGTGATAAACAATCTTCTTCGTAATAAATTAATCCAATAAATTAAATACGAGCCATTAAAAACTTTTAAGAACATAAACTTCTTCCTCTGTGTGTGTACCAAATAACCTTCTGTGTGTGTAATCCAAAACCAATCAAATTCATCTCGACTTAAGCATATGTACTTCCCCTTACTGCTTGTAAACCATGCATAGATGTTGAACCATAAAGCTCTTTACGTGTCTCCATAAATTATCTTGCAATGGCAGTACTTTGAAGCAGTACTTTGAAGTAATACGAGCAGTACCTTTGAATAACCAATAACTCCACTCTTGCTAAGGCGTATCCACGTCCAAATCACAAACCAAGCAACAGCAGTATTCGAGCAGAGCAGTACTTTAATAGACTTGAACAACAGTACTTTGAAAAAAATGCAAGCAATACTTTGAAAAATACTCGAGCAGTACTTTCAATTTAGAAGAGCAGTACGTTGTAGCAATGCATAGCAGCAGATTGAAACTCACAACAGTACGTTGAGAACAAGAGCAGTACGTTAAGAGCAGCACCTTACAATATAGCAGTAACTTGAAGGAACTTCAAACAGTATGTTGACCCTTTAATTCTTCAATACCCATATGATGTTGCAGACCATGTGCAACTTAAATGCATTGACCAATC
This sequence comes from Artemisia annua, assembly GCA_014162995.1. NCBI lineage: Eukaryota > Viridiplantae > Streptophyta > Magnoliopsida > Asterales > Asteraceae > Artemisia > Artemisia annua. The sequence continues at coordinate 17,539 of LBNU01023261.1, forward strand.
ACCAATGAGAATATAATGATACAATATGCGACGGTCAACAGCCCTCATGAATGTACAAAATTAATATTGCACCGTCCCACTATGGGCATTAATTGTAGTATGAGGGTAATATTCATCTCACAAAACCGACACCCACAATCATAAACATTTGATAACTTGAAGAATCAGCCAATTAATTCAATTATTGACAGTACGAGGTAATCGAATGATCAATTAATAAAACTTAATGCTACTTACCCACAATTATCAAATCCTTAACCAATAATATGCATTTACTCCACAAAATAAAACCAATTCACATGCACTTGCAAAGACCTCAATTAATACTCCATCAATTCAATTAATTTTTGTATGAGGTATGACCTTAAATAAATTCATTTATCACAGCTACATGATTTTGGTAATAGACGACAACCATAATTAAATTGCCATGTTACCTTTTTGCCGCCAATAAAGTTCAATACCATTAGAATTCGTTCATACCTGTTTCTTCGACAACACACTTTATTTAATCGACTTTTAATTCCAGTATCTCGTAAACTCAGGTTGACTTTTTAAACCCTAAGCACATATGTCGACTTTTTTTTATCAGGCATCAAAAACAGAACTTCGACCACGTTATTCTTCAAAAACACAACAGCATCTCTTCGACAATAAAACCTTGTAGATCCTAGATATCACGAGCAACCTTGTAGATCCTAGACATTAAAACCTTGTAGATCCTAGGAACACATAATAATGAAGGCGGAATATTCAAACATAGAATCAACATTATTATGAACAAGGTTTTACATTCATAATCTCTAACACTAATAATTTACAGCCCCAATCCTACTTGATCAAGGTAGAACGACCTTGAGGCTGACTAACCAACTAAACAACTAAACCCTAGGCGTTTTCCCAAATCCCTACGCCTAGGTTCCCACACACACACACATTTAGTGTTTACATCTTGTACGTACAATTCAACTAATGACCCATGTCCTCTTTATATACTAGAGGATTAGGTTTTACAAATTACTACGAAGGACTAATAAATAAAACTTCTTTTGCAAGCAAGTCCTTCTCCATCTTTTGTAGAATTCCTTCTTGTCACTTCAAGCCCTTCATGTTTCATTCTTCTTGTTTTGTATCATCAAATCAATAATAGACCCAACAGATAAAATCTTCAAACCCGGTATATTACCTTGTGAAGAAACTCATTCTACAATGAAGTTGACTCCTGATAAGAATTTAAAGTTACAAACGTCATCCGAGGAACTTTTAATTCCGGATTATGATTACTTTGATCTTAAGAAAGATCATAACCCGGGGGGAGATGCACTCATTCATGAGAATTTGCATATTGATGACAAAATTTCCACCCTCCCACCCGGGATGCTTTCCAAACCAAAGAGCTTAACCGATAAAATCCAAATTCAGGAAACTGAACCTGATCTTGAGGATGAAGATCTTGTCATGATTGTTATCATGACTTTCTTTCTTTTCTTCACCTACCTGGTGACTTCCTCTCTTCTTCACTCATTCGGGAGTGAGGATACCATATTTGACCCCGTCATCATCGCTTATAGTTTCTACTATTCTTAGCCGGGTTTATCTCATCGGTGTGGAACTTTCATGCACTTCAATGTTTATCTAAACATTTTGAAGGAAAGTCCGATGTAGATTGTCTCTTCCACATGTTGCTTCCTCAAGAACCAATGAATTCGGGGTCGAGTCAAGCTAGTGACTCGGTAAACAAAAACATTAGCATCACATGGGTTTCTCCAACCCCATTGTTTAGGTCTTCTCCTATTTCTACAACCCACTAATTTGGGGGAGTTCCTTCGTGCTGTGTTTTGCCTTTTTGTATTTGGAAAGTCAGTTTTCCAGTTCCCGTGGATTGTGATGGGATTGACGCGCCTGCTTTTCAATCCATGCCGCCCAATATTCGACCTTTGCTAACCGTTCTTATCTAGGTATAACTCTATAATCCTTGTGGTAAAAAAAGCATTTCCTTCATACACTTCGCCTATAATGTTGCCTTTTTACGTTTCAAGAGTCGGCTAATAGCGGACTTGGAATATTGAGGGACATAGCAATTTAAGGTGGGGGGAGGGGGTGGAATTCTGGCAAATTGATCACATTGTACCTAGTCCCTGTACCCCGTTTGCTAAATTTAAAAAATTTCAATAAAAAAGAAGGCTTGCATACAAAAAAAATTAAAATGAAAATTTCTGCAAAATAGAATAAGTTTGACACCGTGTTCGCCTTTGCCGCTGGTAAAGTAGAATTAAATTTGACCTTGACCGGGCGTGTTGATGCCCTGCTTTTACCTTACACACAATGCTAAGCATCCGCGGATCTCATTACTTGAGATTTAAATTTGTGCGGACATGAAATGGTAGAGTTTATTTAGAATTGATGCAAACGTGGCGGTAGTTGGTCCCTTAGAGCCATCGACGGTACTGTGGCTTTTTGCCCCACAATTGTCCTCACCTCATATAGAAAAATAATAAAGATGTTATGTTTGCGCGAAACTCTAGTTTTTTATCTTCTAAGAAACCTTCTTAAAAATTGGTACACATCAAGTCGCGATAATAAATAAAGTTGAATTATGTGAAGTTTAAGTTCTATAAACTACGGTTCGAGATCGGGCCCTTGGATCCTTTATTCTGAAAGGCGTTTAGGTCTTGAAATTACCCTGTGAAGCTCCGTAGTATACGTTATGTATATATAAAAAACAAGTTATAAATAAGTGATTAATGCTTAGTTGTTAGACAAGTTTATGGCGTGTGAGGTGCTTGTGCATGGTCCTAGACCAGACACAAGAGGTGCACGTGTATTTCTTCACAACTTATGTCTATGAGTATGTATGAATCCCAATTCCTTGATGTGGACCTCATTTTTAAAGCAGTGATTCTCGAGAAAAAGATAGAAAACTACTTAGCATCTTAATTTGGTATCTTTATCAGAATAAAACTTATCGAAACGAGAAATTATGAAGAAATTCATATCTCAACAAAAAATAAAATAAATAGAGGAAAATAGGAAAATGGAAGTAAGAGGTTATTACACAAGTAACTTCCATGGTAAGTGTTAGCATCTAACTTGTAAGTAAGCTGTGATCTCGTTTTTACGCTTAGCTTAGGAACTTGTGAAAAATCAGGGACGATGAATTCTATCCGTATTGACACTTTTCTCTGAGCTGTGTTTCTTACTCTGTGACCCTAAACGTTATTGAAAAAATGATGAAAGTCAACATCCCGTCACATAATAAGTGGAAAAATACAAAAACAAGTAGTGTAGATAATAAAAAGTCAAAACGAGATGATCTTGGTAACTTGGTATCCTTTCATTACATCATATGATTGGATTGCTAGGGACTAGCAATAGTTTAGTGTGGGGGATTGATTAGTGTGTAAATACTCATCATTTTTGTCCCATCTGAACTGTAAAAACAGCTGAAAACACTCAGATATGCCTTATAATACTGAAAATATCCTTGGATTGTGTTTTTATATGTTTCAGGTACAAAAGTATTTAAAACAGATGAAAAACGAGCAAAGTTTGCAGAATTGGCAGAATCAGTCCCTGAACATTCAGAAATTGTCAGAATTGGTCCCTGGAAGATTTATTTTGAAGAAAAGTCAACAACAGTCCCCCAGGAATCATGGAATGACAAATTCAACCCTTGGAGTGCAAATTTCAAGAATTGGCAAGAATGGCCCTTAACTTTGAAAATTGGCAAAACTAGTCCCCGGGAATTTCATTTTTGGTAAATTATTCAACTAAGGTCCTTGGATTATGGAATATGGCAAGTATGGTCCTTATGATAACTTTGGGAAAATTGCAAAATACACCCCTGAAAATCAGAAGTTTGCAACAATGGTCCTAGTAGTATTTACACTAAACCAAACGAACCTAATATTTAACCTTTACCCCATTTCATCCAACCCACTAATAAAACCCAATACCTAAACCCTTTTACCCCTGGCCTAATACCCTTCCCAAGCCCAACACCAAAAATACTCACCCCCCGTTAATATACCAGGGTCAAACTAAGCAGTCAACACCTCTTCCACCTCACCCTTTCCCTCCATTCCCACTTGCCTGCAAAACCAAACCACCTTCACCAACTCTTCCCCTCTCCCACTCCATGTCCCCTCCACCTCACATTACTATCCAAGGAGCATTTAAGTACCCTGAAACTGCTCCAAGTAACCTCACTGGCACTTGGACTATTTTGGCGCCAATTTTCCTTTCAAAGGCCAGGATCAAAAGTACTCATCCAAGGGTCCATATTAGAATTGGGATTGACTCAGAACCCCACATGGGTCTTTATAAGTGAAGAAGGAAGAAAGAAGAAAGAGTCAGTAGCTAGCAGTAGTTTAGTTAGTTTAGTTAAATGTCGTTTTTAGTGTAAGTTCATTTCTAGCTATAATTTTCAGTTTAAAAGAGTTGTATTCGACATTTCCAGTGTAATTTCAAGTTCTTTAATCATAATATCTAAGTTCTTTGTTAAATTCAAACTTTGCTTATTTTAGTGAAATTCCATTTTAACTGTGTTGTTATCAAAAGTTGTTGTTTGGTGATTCAGTAAGCTCAATTAAGTTATTGAAAAGCTTTTGTTAGCTTCCTAAGCTTTCTAATGAGTCCTTATTTGAAATATAAAAAATTACTCAAAAATACTAAAAAATATTAGAAAATAAAAAAAAATCAAAAAGAAAGATGAAGAAAAGCAGGAGCACGGTTGAAATTTGGAAGGCCATGGTTTAGAGCCTCAGGGGAGGCATTAGGTTGTGTTATTGGTCCTTAGGTCATGGTTTTTTGCTTGGAATCCTTTTGTAAGCCTAATTTCCATTATTTTGCATTTTACTATAGATGAACTCTATTGCTGCTTATCTTTGGATTTTATGTTTCTTTAGTGTACTTGAGTAAGATGAATGTTTAGTAATGCTTGTTTGTTTACTAGATTTACTTATGCTCACTTTTTGCTCATAACTGCCTTTTTAGCTTGATAGTGATTCACAGGTGTTTGGTGTTTAGATTGTTAAATCTGTGGTTCTAATAGCTTACAGTATCATAAGAAGTTCTTATGAATCAAAATTGAGGCTTAAATTAGTCATATGCTTTGAAAACATCAAAATCAACCAGTTTAAGGGGTGTTTGGATTAGGTGCTCTCACTGTGTTCCAGAGACATTCAGTGCATGCTTAGTGTTGAAACATATTGCATTAGGTCATATAAGTTTAGTTAAAGCATAAAAACATTTGGTCTTTTGGACAAAAGTCAAAATCACATACAATTCTCATTATTGCATTGACTGTTAGAATTTAGGTTTCATGATTTCTTCATTTCATTTCATTAGTTGTTAAAATAGCATACTGTAGTCTCATATCAGCTTAATATCACCTTTAGATGCAATTAGGATAATTAGAATTTCAATTTAGTCAACTTTACATGAAGATCAAAAAGTCAAAAACATGCACTCAGTTTTCATCTACCCTTAATGAGGGATTTTTTCATTCATGTTTAGGTGTTATGATCTGTACTTTTGGGATTTTAATCCTTGCCTGCTTGTGTTTCTGAATGCATTTTTAGCTTAATTTTTAGAATTTTCTTTAAGTACTTATTGGTAGCTTTTTTATGCCTGTTTGACCCATACATGCCCTGCACCAGTTGGTTCTAGCCAATGAGTAGTTTTCATAAGCTCATTATAAGCTTATCCCTGGGACTTACCTTGTGTATTTTGGCTTTTTGGAAAGCTCAGAGTACAAGCTTGAAGGTTCCAGTCTCATTTTCCACTTCCAGGCTTATTGGATAAGCTTAAAAGTGGACTACAGTTGCTAGTTAGGGCCTGTTTGGCTTTTAGGTTTAGGATTTAGCTTATTTGTTCTTTTCAGTTTTTTTTATTCTGCTTTTCTTCTTGTTCCAACTTATTATAAGTGTATCTCAGAGATTTCTAGCTTATTGTACCTTATGTCCAGCTTGTAGCTCATTGTTCAGCTTTTCAAGTCTTAAATCCCTTTTTAGCTTAATTTTTGTTAACTGTTGGATTATTAAGCTCCAACTGAGCTTATCTTAGTGTTACAACATAGTTTGTTTTGTAAAAAGTTGTTATTATTTGTTGTTTAGCAAGTTTGTAATAGAAAAAATTGAAAAAGAAAATGTTTTGTAAAAATGTGGTCAGTGGGATTCGAACCCCTGACCTTTAGTTTACCCAGACCATCAAACCAAAGCCGAGCACCATCTACCCCATAGTAGTGTTAGTGTTTTATTTCCCCCTTGTTATTTATATACTAGTATTAATTACATTTAAGCTTATTTTGCTTAATAGCTTATTTTTCAGCTTATTAGTAATTTTTTTAGCACTTTTATATTTTTCTTAGTTAACTGATAATATAGAGTATTTTTAGGAAAAGTTTTATAATTATTACTGTTCATATAGTATTTATTATAATTTAAATTAGTTTAAATAGTTATTAATTAGTAATTAATTAACATTAATTAATTAAAAAGTCAAATTAATAATTTTATTTTTCCTAAAATTTTCTTTCATCATTTGAATTCTAAAAATATAATTTTCACATCCGTGGGATTCATATTGGCCAGAATTCTCTTTTTATTTGGTACGTTTACGTTTATTTAAACTTAAACATACGTTTTTAGTTTTTAAACGTTTTTAGGTAACTTTGTTTTACGTGTTTGTTGATATTGTTCATTTGAGTCATTTTCACTCTTATTTCCTTAGTTTAATCACTTATACCCTTTCCCATTCAAATTCACCCGATCACAAATTCGTTCTAAATACAATTTTACACCTCGTCCGGATTTAACGACCCGGGGATACTCTATACTCCAAGGAGATTTGGCCCAAGCTGTTTGACCATGTTGACCACATCCGTGGTTGGTTTGCGTTGACCGTTTGGGACCAGTCACTTGGCTTAGCAACGCTACTTTGTACATGTAACTAACTTAGATGATTAACTTGCCACCAGTAAATTTCCCATATCCACAAAACCGTGTTTTCCTTACCCTTACACCTAACGTTACAACCCTGTAAAAGTCCTCTTTGATAGTTTATCCTAGGTGCTTACGCCAAAGCGGCAGAGGTTTGATCTTTTATCAAGCCTATGGTAATCTATGTGCTATGACATGTAGAGAGTATTTTATTTTTCTCGTTTCCATACATATTGTATAACACCTGAAAGATGAGAGAATCCAAACACTTTATGTGAGGTACTAGTATATAATTTCCGTTCTTGTTATGACTATTGTAGAATGAGTTGTGTTGTAAATTATTTTTAAACCAATGCTAAATGCCCCTAACCTTGTAAATTGATTAGGATAAAAGCACATTTGCTTGAGGACAAGCAAATTTCAAGTGTAGGGATATTTGATGAGGTGTAAAAACATGTGTTTTTTAGGGGTCATTTAACCTCTAAACTCATACATATTTGGTCAGTTATTGCCCTAAATCGTTTCTATTTGAGTTTTAGGTACTTGTGAAACAAATTCTAGGAATTGACGAGTTTTTGGCTCAATTGGACGAGAAAAGAAATAAAACAACAAAGTCAAGAAAATGTCCCAAATATGGAGATGGGACAGCGTCACAATAACAATGTGACACCGTCACTTGAAGAATCACATAGATGATCCCATTTTAATAATTACAAGTGACGCTTCATAGGATGGTGACGGTCTTGAGCTGACGGCATCATAAACGGAAAAATGAAGCGTGACGGCATCACAACCCATATGGTGATGTCGTCACAACTAAGTCGGTGGAAATCTCAAAACCCTAATGACAGCAAGCTGACGGCGTCACATTTGTAATCACATTTGTAACGAGGGGGGTATACGTCAAGGGGGAGTTCTACTTTCGTCGGGATAACCTTTTTGATGCTAACAAAAGGGGGAGAAATGATATAAACTCACTAAATACTTGTATATATCTTAATTTTTAATTTAATAAGTTTAGATTTTGTAATCATCAAAAAGAGGGATATTGTTGATATAAATAATGCATAAAAATATTACTAATATTTTTCGATATCCATATGTTTTGACGATCACAAAATGTAAAAACATTAAATGTAAAATTATTACGTAAACAAGTATTTAGTTATAAATATCATATCTTCAAACAAAATCACTTAAGGTATGAATAAACAAATGTCTAATACATTTTATGATCAAAAGGATTTTGATTTAAACATTACAAAGTTTATAAAATGATATAAACATCTTTTATATTTTTGAAAAACACTTTTAATAATTAAAGGAAAATGTTTAATTCATAATAAAATATATGAATTCAAATTTTTAACCAAAATCAGTTAGTTGTTTACCAAATAAACTTTCCCCATAAAAGACAAAGTTTTATGGCCGTTACAGTAGGGCAACCCCCTTAATTTTAAGGGAGCCGGCCACCATTTAAGGGGTCCGGCACGCTCCTGTTGTCAGATTTCTTTGCCAATAAATAAAGGTTCATTCCTGCAATTTTTCCTCACCTTTTGCACTAAAATTTTCAGTCTCAATCCTTACTAAACATCATTCTAAATCCTTTGATCATAAGATTATAAGTCTTTGTTTCAAGTGACTCAATTTCTCATCATTCAAAGTGCAAGAGAAGAATACTCCTTCAATATCAAATCAAGAAGTATTGTAGATTAGTTTTGTAGATTGTGTAATTCTCTTGTAAAGTTGTGTTGTGCTTGTAATAAGTAGATTTAGGTGAAGTAGAAGTAGTGTTGTGAAGAGGAAGTAGTGAAGTAGAGAAGAAGTAGTGAAGAAGTAGTGGTGTGTACAAGTAGTGTAGAAGTTGTGAAGAGTTGTGAGATTGGTTCTAGCTAAATGTAGAACTCGACATTTTGCTTGGTGTCATTAAACGGTGTAAGCAAAGGTGTGTAAGGTTTCTCCGTCATAAGGGAGTTTGTTGACATAGTGATGAAAACTCTCGAGTAGGTGACTCGGGGAGTGGAGTAGGGCGAAGAGGAGCTTCGTAGCCGAACCACTATAAATCCTTGTGTTGTGGTTTGATCTTTCTAACTCTATCTTTTCATTACGTTTATATTTACATTATATTTGCTTAAGTTAATTAGATAGAATTGTTCAAATAGTGCAAGTGTTGTTTTCACATAAATTAGAATCGAAGTTTTGAAAGCAAAGTTTTTATAAATTAAAAAGACGTAAAACTATTCAACCCCCCCCCCCTTCTAGTTTTCCACAAATTCAATTAGTATTTTATGATTTTCAACATATGTCTATGTGTGTTGCACAATTGAAGGAGAAATCGCTTTTTTATTGAAATAAACAATAGAGTTTTAAAACGTCGCTACTATTTCTTAAACTTGTTAACCACTTGTTTAAAGATTAGCAGACATTAGTCTTGAATCACATTTGTTAACTGATGAAACGTTATTTTGACGAAAACAACTACTCATTTGTTGAACTTACTAAACCACTGAGATCATTATCATATACCATCACTGAATTATAGCAACCGTCCAAGTAATCATATTTGTCTCATACTTGAATTTCACAGTCAAACATTTACATAAGTTTTCTAAATCATCTTGATTAGTTAATTGATATATTAGAGTAATCTCAGTCCCTGTGGAACAACCTGGTCTTACCAAAACTCTTTACTATAAACGAGGGTTATACTTTTACCCGTGTGTTTTGAGTATCAAGGAATCGGTAAAATTAGTATTATAAATTTAAAGCTTTCGAAACACATCAGGAACATACCCACTACCAAAGATGATCATGTTACAATTTCATTTCGTAAAGTCCACATCCAAGTACAATTTGTTACTAGGATGGAAAGCAATGCAGAAGCTTAGCATGAAGGTTTCAATCATCAGGTCTATCGTTGAATTTCAAACAAACGCAGGGTGGGCCACCATCAAACGTGAATATCCAATCCAGGAAACCATGCTTGAGCCAACAACAGAGGACGTCACCACTAAAAGACAACAGAGGGAAGAAATCCCAAGCTACACCTCTGACATAGAGAAACATTCCAGGAAGAAGGATACATTAGGAACACCTTCGGCACACCTTAATTGGATAACCACACCAATTTGGGTTACAAAGAGAAACTATCTCCTTCAAAAGGAATCAATAAATACGAGGAAAACATCCTCAGGGACAAACCCATGGTTTGGACAAACATGCAAAACTGCCACATGATGACACCCAAAGCTTCATTAAAGTAATCTTTACATAAGCTCAGAAAATGAGGGGAGTAAGCTAGTTAAACCTTGTTAGAAGTGACGAAAACAACATGCCAAGTTGCACACTCTCAGAAAGAGAAAAAGGCATGTTACTCACGTAACCAACTCATCACAAAGGCAAGAAGGCTAGGGGATACAAGGTGCGAATCAACCCAACAATCTTTGAGTCTAATAAGGATATATCACTAAAAGCATAGGCAGGAAGCTTAGACAAACCTGATGCGGATAATTGTAAACACAAGAAGTTTTACAATCCTCCTAGACAAAGTACCTAACTGTTGTAGTTTAGAATAGGTAAGACACGGGGGATTGATTGTTCTCTAAGGGAATAGTGTTAGGAAGGCTCGAAGTGTATGATGAATTAAGTCTAACGTTTGAGGGATGATTATTTTTGTATTTTATATTTTATAAAAAGCAATTAAAAATCTTGTGGTTTTATAACTACTAAATAACTAATTAAAATGTAATTAAACTAAATATGCAAAAAAAGTAAATTAGGAAGAACTCGTATGATAGATAAATGTGTTTACTTTGAATCTTACTACTCCGTAGTTATATGTTATTGAGTATATTTTAATTAGCGCGTTGTATTCCTTAATATCAATCGTAGGGAGGTTCCAAATGCCCTAATTCTATGAATGTATAGAACTCGTTAAGAATCTTAATGTTAGCGAACGTAATTCCCAAAAAAAATAAATAATACTCGTGAAGACTCTTAATCTCAGCAATCAGAATCTTCATGCAATTAATACAACAAACAAACAATTTATTTCACTATAGTGGAGCGTTTAGTCGGATGTTCAAGCAGACATCCTAAGATCTAGCCATTTTTCCAACTCCTAACGCGATAAAAATTAATTAAACAAGATGAGAAAATCAATAATAACTAGGTTTCATTCAATACTAAGCAAACACTAATAAATCTAGCCTAGCATGTTAAATGGAAGAGAAGATGAACAAATAATCACACAACACATAGAGATATTGTAATGATTAAAGATTGAATAACTTATCTTCAATAAACATGGAGTTTTAGGGGCTAAAAACGCTTACAATAGCTGGTAAATTCGTACACCAAGTGGTCTTCCAAGACCTTACACTAATAATGAAAGTCATATGGAAACATATATACATATATATATATATATATCATTAAATATACCCTAGGATATTATATATAATATATATGATACTACTACTATATATTCATATAATATACTATCCATAGTATAGTATCAATATATAATACTAGTATGTGTTGTAAGACAAGCAATTAGAACTAGAAATAACCATTTCTACTAAATGTTGCCATGGTTACAATTAAAATACATCCTAGATACACATAGAAGAAAGCTAGACATACAACCAACTTATGCCTTAAGGGCTTACAATCATACATAATTAAATAAACAAACAAGCAACCAAAGCTCCAATAGTAATGTCTTCCTAGAGCTTGCCTCCAAAATGGTTGAAACAATTTTATTTTCTAAGCATGAAACATGTTTAGTTTGAAGGAAATCTTGGTGAAGGTGGAGATGACGGTGGTGGAGGAGGTGTATTTGATGTTGGTTGTGGTGGAGGTGTTGTTGTTGTTGTTGTTGGTTGATGGAACAAATTTTCAATATATGAAAACATATATTGTAGTTCATCTCTTAGACCAAAGATAATGGTCCAGTTATGGATGCAACAAAGGCAAGTGTCACCATGGGCTTCAAGTAAGCTCCATGGGATGGGATTGAAGTTTGGTTATTGATTGGTGATGAGGAGAAGTGTGCATCAAGAGGTGTTATGGGTGATAATGAAAGGGTAATGTCTAGGGATGTATTTTCAATGGTGGGTGGTGGTGGTGACACTCTTGGTGGAGGTGACAAATGGGTGTTAATGTAGTCATTGATTGATGAAGATGATGGTATGGAGGAAGTAGAGGTTCCATGAGTTGATGGTGTTTTAGAAGGTGCATTAGGAGCACTAGGAGATGAGCATTGAGGTGGTGGTGATGGAGTGGTGTTATCTTCATTAGTAAGGTCAATGAAGAGTTGTTTTGGTGGTATGATGACAAGTTTTTGTTTCTTGGCATTGTTGGAGATGGTGGTTCTTGGTGAAGACATGGTGATATGGTTGAGTTTAATGAGGGTGAAGGATGATGTAAAACATGTATTGGGATTTCATAGAATGAAAACATGTTTAGATATGGAATTAATTTGAAAATACATGGTTAGATTCCAAATTCAGTTTAGTTTTTAAGGGAAATGGTAGCTGGGACTAGCAAAAGGAAGTCACAAGATGCAAAAGAAAACAGTGTAACATATTGTTCAGATGGTCGGTCCCCTTAAATGTGGCCGGCCCCCTTAAATTTAAGGGGGCTGCCCTTAATAATTAAGGGGGCCGCCCATCTGGTGATGTCCCAGATGACCAGTTTTCAAAAAGTTTCTGGAAGATGTTTGTTTTTGTTTTGTGTTTGTAGCAAGCTCTATTTGAACATTTCATATTTGTTTTGGTCTATTAGAAAGCTTATATATAAATATATACTAAGCATGCAAACATATATATAGTTCAAATAAAGATTCATGCAAGTAGTAGCATGCATTATTATTAAACAAACAAAGTTACCATCCTAAATAACCATAATCCATAGCAAGTCATAAGCATTTCCGAATAAAAATCGTAAATATAGCACATAAACATCAAATATTCAAATCCAAATATCACACAATAATAATTGTTTAAACAAGCATAGTCAAGCTAATTCCTTCATCGTCATCACTACTTCTTCTTCCCGAACACCTTTCTAAGCTTCTTGGCAATAGACTTGAATCCTCCTCTCATTTCCTATGCATCCTTTGAGTTTGGTTGAGCAATTAAGTTTGATGTTGATGTAGCAATTCATCGTTTCGTGAGTTAGGAGATGGTGTTTTGTGTTCGGAGTAGTCTAGGTCCTCTAAATCATCAACAAACCTCGTAGGAGAAGGGGTACTAGCACGTTTGAGTGTTTTCCTCCTCGTCGTCGTCCTCTAGACGAGATGATGAACCATGGAAGCTATAACGACGAGATTTACCCTTATCACTACGAGTTCTACAGACTTGTTTAAGAACAAGAGGACACAAGGTTGGATAGATGGATTGATAGATGCTATCATCAAGATCGGGATAGTGTTCGATGACATGACGGTATAGACGTGTGAGAAACATACCATACAGAAGATTAGCTTTAGGAGTGGATCTTGCACATTCGATACGCTTGATGAAGAAATAAGCCAAATTGTAAGGTTGTNCTACAGACTTGTTTAAGAACAAGAGGACACAAGGTTGGATAGATGGATTGATAGATGCTATCATCAAGATCGGGATAGTGTTCGATGACATGACGGTATAGACGTGTGAGAAACATACCATACAGAAGATTAGCTTTAGGAGTGGATCTTGCACATTCGATACGCTTGATGAAGAAATAAGCCAAATTGTAAGGTTGTTCAGCAACAATACAATATAACATGTGAGCGACGCTAGCCGGGAGATGGTCTCGGTGGCCTCCGGTACCGAACGCATTTTCTCGAATGAGTTCTTCCCAACATCGCATTTCGGGTCTTAATTCCGTGAGAAGAATTAGGTTTTCAAAAATAGAGACATTTTTGTACTTGATTTTACGAGTGATGGTTTAACGTTCCAACCCGAGCATTTGGCGAATTTCTCCGGGAGAAGGAATTTGGGAGAAATGAGGACCAAAAGTCGGTAGGCAACGTTGAAGAGCACCAAGATCCCATTCATTTGTGAAGACGGATTTTCCGGTAAAAGGAATTTCGAGGATTTGGCCAAATTGTGCAAGAGTAAGAGTGATGAATTCATGTTGAATCATGAAGGAGATGAGAATCCCACCAAATTCGTTGGTTTGAACCGTGACTTGGCTATAGAAGTCAAGAATAAAGCAGGGAATGATGGGTTCATTGATTAGGAAAAGACACTCAAAGCGGATATTTCAAAATAAACGTTCAATGAAATCGGATTGATAATAGGCTTGATCTACCACACGACCTTCGTGGATATTTCTATCCTCGATTTGTCGATAGATACGTGCAATAGAAGGAGAGGTAGTGGGGAGTTGAGAAACTTTTAGAATGTAGTTTTTGGTTAGGGAAATGTCTTCGGTGATAGCTTTGGGCATTTTTACCTAAACATGATAACAATAAAATAAAGTCAAAATAAAATCAACGTTAAAATATAATACATGTGTTGTTATGGCATATGTGGAACGTAAACATACTTCGACTCTAAGTCCTTAATCCTAAGAAATAGTTTACTATGTTCCTTACTTTTATTTTTAACTCGTTCTAGATATATTTTGTGATGTTTAGCAAGTGGTTATGGGATAATCCAAACGCCCCTTTAAACATCTTAATATATCTTGAAACTTTTCTAGATATACATTAGATTGTACAACTAGCTATTTCTTAAGAATTCTTATGCAAGTGACTTGTTTTAAAAAAGATGGTTTATATTTGACTCAAAAATACCGTTTTTCTAGTTAAACCAAACGCTTCCTTATCTAGAAAACTTACCACTAAAATGTCAATATATATATGAATTATATATCTGGACAACTCTAAATTACTAGTCTTATGTTTATAATCTCGACAATGTGTTGTAAGAATTATATCGACTTAATTTTGATAACTTTTAGACACAATCCAAACACCCTCTTATTATACACAAAATTATTTTTAATTCATCGAAAAGTATATTTTTATGATTAATAAGTTTTGAAAGCACAATGTGATTTGTTTTAACAAGTTTTCATAGCACTATTCAACAATGTATTAAAGAAAATTTTTAAAAGGAGTATATGAACTTTTTCAAAATTTTTCAATAAGAGGGTTTATGATTGTTGCTTTTTAGTGTTAATTATGCATTCTAATCCTAAGGGAAGCATTTAGTTATGGAAATCCTAGATTCAATTGAAAGAAAAATTGAAATTGAAATAAAATGCCTAATCTTGATTATGACCAAAATTTGATGAAATTATGTTGGGGTATAAAGATTAAAGTACTGCTGAACATCAAAGTGCTGCTGAAGTGTTAAAGTCAAAGTACTGCTCATGATCAAAGTACTGCTCGTTGGATAAAGTCAAAGTACTGCTAAAGGATAAAGACTGACGATATTAGAGATTAGTTTAAGGAATATTATGTAAAGTCTAGAATATTCTAAATTAGAGTTAGTTTACTTGTCGTTCAAGTATTGTAAACCGACTATGGTTTTCCTTGTGTCTATAAAAGGATCCCTAGGTCGATATAGAGAAAAGCTAAAGTTTGATATTAGAGATATTAGGGTTGTTTGTGAGTCTGTATTCGATAAGCAGATTCAAGGTGATTAATATAATCGTTGAAGTTTGTTACTCTTCTTAGCTTTGTTAAGTAATTCCGCATACTTAAACAGAGTAATTCAGTGTTTCATTATTAGTAGTTTAGGATTTATCCAAGACTGCTAAACCTTTAACAAGCTATATAAAATAGTTTGGTCAGAGTATAACGATCCAACAAGTGGTATCAGAGCTTGTGTGGAAACTCTGATTAAGAAGAAACCTTAAACCAAATCGATTTTCTAAACCAACCCTACAAGATGTCGACACTTGAACCTACACCAATGCCATCCATCACCACTGTTCGAATTCCTATAGTCAAGAAGGGTGAATATGATCTATGGAGCATGAAGATGAGGCAGTACATTTCTATCACTAACTCTGAATTTGGGATATCATTGTCAATGGAAATCCAGTTCTTGAAGAACCTGTAGTAGTTGAGGGACAACCCAAACCACCTAAGCAACACCTATCTCCTACTGTGAAAAGGAATCAAGACAAAGCTCTCAACATACTGTTGTCTGCTATACCTGATGGTCACCTGCTAAAGTTTCACAATGCTAAGGATGCAAAACAATTATGGGCTGCTATCAAGACAAGATTTGGAGGTAATGATGCTTCCAAGAAGATGCACAGAAGTTTGTTGAAGCAGCAGTTTGAAACCTTTGCTGTTGGAGAAAGAGAAGGACTTGATGCTGCCTATGAGAGATTTCAAAATCTTCTCAGTATGCTAGAGATACATGGTGTAGAAGTCTCTACTGAAGATGCAAACTTGAAGTTCCTAAGAAGTTTGCCATCTATCTGGCATGTGATTGCTACTATGATCAGAGGTCAACCTGATTTGGCTACTATGGACTTTGATGATTTATACAACAACTTGAAGGTGTATGAGCATGAGATGAATGGTAAATCAGGTTCATCAACCAACAGTATTGCTTTTGTGTCTCCTGCCAAGACAAGCAGTACTTCCACTAAAAGTACTGCTTATCCAGTTCAAAGTACTGTTGCTGATGTTTACTCAACTGTGTCTACTACCACTTCACAACTCTCAAACAACATCAATTGTGATGATGTTGTGTGCTCATTCTTTGCTCAACAAGCCACTTTACCTGTTACCTATGAAGAAGACCTACTGCAGATTGAAGAAGATGATCTAGAAGAAATTGACATCAGATGGCAAGTTGCTATGATTACTGCTAGGATCAAGAAGTTCATGAAGAAAACAGGAAGAGGGATTGATTTCAAGGCCAAACAAGGAATTGCATTTGACAAGTCTAAGATTGAATGCTTTAACTGTCAAAAGACTGGTCACTTTGCAAGGGAATGTAAGTTTGCCAAGTATCAAGCAAACAGGATGATAGAGAAACCCAAGGTTGAACTCAAGGAGCTTCCTGAACCTAAACCAAAAGCATTTGTGGCTCAAGAAAACTTATCAGAGGTTGACTGGAGTGCTGAATTTGATGATGAACCAGTTACTCTCTCTATGGTTGCAATGGAGGAATATGATTGGAGCACAGCTTTTGATGAGGAACCAGGATGTACTGCTTTGGATTCCACTGATGATCTTGGAGGCTTTGACTGGAGCATGGAGAATGAAGATGCACCTGTCCTGTTGGCTTTGGTTGCTACTGCACCTACTTCATCTACTGCTACTGAGGTATGCTCTAAGTGCAATAATGTGTATCAAAAGGTACTTAGTGATTATGTGTCTGAAAGAGATAAACATAATAAAGCTAGGTCTGAAGTCTTAGGTTATCAATTGACCTTAGAGTCCTTAGAAGCTAAAATAATTACACATGAAAATAATGAAGTAGCTTGGGCTGAAAAATATCAACAACAGGACTATCAGTTAAAGTTAAGTGAATGGAAGTTAGGATGTAAGGTGTCTGAGTTAGAAAAGATGACTAAGGAAAGAGATGATTTGTTAGAAAAACTTGCTAGTTGGAAAGAAGCTGGTCTTACACATGTTAGTTTCTGTGAAAAACAAAGAAGAACAAACATTAAAACAGGACTAGGTTATGGTGTTGAGTATAGTAGTTCAGAAGAGAACCCAACTAGTGATAAGGAACAAGAAAGTTCAGAGGAAATCTCAACTAGTGAATTTGAAACTTGCTCAGAAGAAAACAGATCTAGTAGTGAGGAACCCATAAGCCCAACACCTCCTGAATTTAAGAAAGATGAGGGGTATCATGCAGTTCCTCATGCTGTTGGAAGTTTTCAACCACCTAGGAAAGATGTTTCTTGTTATGGAGTAGACAATCTAGAGTTTAGGAATAAACTTAAGGGTCAATCTAATCCAAGTTCATCTGAAGAAAAAGTTGAGATTCCTAAGAATGCTTCACATAAAAGAAGTGCTAGGAATGCAAACAATGATAAAAGGTTTTCTAAAGTTTCTCAAAAACCAGTAGTATTCTCAAACTTTTCTCAAAGGACTGCTAGTCACTCTGCAGTACCTTCACGAAACTCTTTTCTAAATACTGCTAACTTTAAAAACTCTTTTAATCATTCACCTAGAGGTCATACTGGTCTTGGCAATAAACCTCAAAAACCAGGATTTGGGTCAATGAATCAAAAATTATGCTTTGTTTGTTATAGTCCTAATCACTTGATAAAAGATTGTAACTTACATTCAGAATACTTAAGTCAATACCCAAAGACTAAATCTGCTCAACATAGGCCAATAGAGACAAAACCAGTTTCACACAAACCAGTTTGGAATCTTTCAAATAGGGTCAACCATAGCAATTTCATAAAAACCTATAGGTACCCTCAACAGAAAAGATCTTTTTCCAAACAACCAGTACCTTCAGGTCACACTTTTCAAGGTACTTGTAAGCCAAAAACAGTATTTTCTCAAAGTACTGTTAGGAGATTTTCACCCAATCAAGTTACTGCTGATAAAAGGCCTTACAGAAGAGTCACTAAACCACAGACCTCGACACAAAAAGTTAAAACAATGTGGGTCAAGAAGGAAAGTACTGCTGGGGACAAACCAGTACTTTCAGAATGTATGGGTGGAAAGAAACATATTGCTGAAAAAGAAAGTTGTTTTTCTAACAAAGATTAAGTTTTGAAACATAAGAAAGTAATTGATCATGTTCACAAAAATAGTGGAAATTACATACTTAAAGATTTTAAGTATGTAACTCCACAAGGGGAACACAAGTCAGTAATGGCTTGGGTTCCTAAAAGAAACTAACTTTCTTATTATCGTGCAGGGCAACCCAGAAGAGGAGCTTAAAGATCATTTAATTGTTGATAGTGGTTGCTCTGGAAGCATGATAGGAGAAAAGGAGATTCTGTCAGATTTTAGGCCATACTTAGGAGGAAAAGTTGCTTTTGGGGATGATGCTACTGGAGGAAGAATTACTGGAAAAGGAACTATCAAGACAGGAAAGATTGATTTTGAAAATGTTCTTTATGTGAAAGAGCTCAAGTTCAATCTCTTATCAGTTTCTTAGATATGTGACAGGAAGTACCCTGTGTTGTTCACTGATACAGAGTGTCTTATTCTATCCCCTGAGTTTAAGTTTGAGGATGAAAACTTGGTGATTTTGAGGGCACCAAGACACAATGATGTGTATAGTATTGATATGAAGAATATTATCTCCTCTGAGAAAGCTACATGTTTGATGGGTTATTAGAAACAAAAGTTACTAAAGTTTGCCAAAAAGTGCGATTTGGTTACTATTGTTTTTTTGGTTAACAAAGAGGTAACTTAAGTAAACGGGTTTGTCATTTGGTTACTTCAAGAGATTAAAATGTTACTACGAGGGTGGGCAACCCGGCTGATTACCGGTTCTCCTTGTCCACTCAGCCACCCATAGTTTAAAATGGTTACAAGGAATTTACTATTAGTTTTACGGGTTTTTAAATAGGTTAGCTGAACCTTAACAAAAAGTAACTCTTGCGTTTTTTTTTTTTTTTTTTATTATTATTTTTTTTTACATTTTTCTCCTTCGCATATCTTTGTATATTTTCGTCCATTTCTATCTGTTTTTATACGTTTATGTACGTTTTTCTCTCTTGTCGTACTTTCTTTACATTGTTTTACGTTTATGTACGCTTTTCTCTCTTGTCATACGATTTTCTCCAGTTTCGTACGTTTTTGTCCATTTTGTACGTTTTCATCTGTTTTTCGTATATTTTCATATAAAAACGTATAAAAACGAACGAAAACGTATAAAAATGGACAAAAAACGTATAAAAACGTACGAAAACAGAAAACCCGTAAAAAAAAGTTTGAAAACGTATAAAAACGTACGAAAACGTATAAAAACGTATGAAAACGGAAAACCCGTAAAAAAAGGGTCAAAAAACGTAAGAAAAACGGACAAAAATGTATGAAAACCAAATTTTGAGTTAGGTATAAACGGTCGTTAGGATAAAGGACTAACAGTGCAAATGTTTGTTGCAAATGGCCGTTAGCTAACAGAAAAAACTAACGACAGTTAGTCTGAGGGACCATTTTTGAAATTAATCAGAAAAAAAACCTGTAGCAGAAGGTTAAAACATACAGAGTAACTTATATAACCGGTGTCCAAACTTTAGTAACCTCTTTGTAACCAAAAAAACTTTAGTAACCAAATCGCACTTTTTGGCAAACTTTAGTAACTTTTGTGTCTAATAACCCCATGTTTGATAGCAAAGGCAACACTTGAAGAAGCACATCTATGGCACAGAAGACTAGGTCATGTGAATTTCAAGAACATCAACAAGCTGGTCAAAGGCAACTTGGGGAAAGAACAGTTAGAGAACCTTTATTTGGTTTACCTTCCAAAACTTTCAAGACTGATCATTCATGTTTAGCTTGCAAGAAAGGTAAACAGCATAAAGCTTCATGTAAGAAGCTTGGGGAAAGAACAGTTAGAGAACCTTTGGAG
>LBNU01023261.1:54562-77662 GCA_014162995.1 Artemisia annua
ATATATATATATATATATATATATATATATATATATATATATATATATATATATATATATATATATATATATATATATATATATATATAAATATGTGTATGTATATTTATAATAGCTAAGAGAGACTACAAAATAAGCCTTAGCATATATAAACTAGATACTAAACTAAGCATGCAATCTTGACATGAAAATTAAAAGAGATTTGTACCTTTTTGTCTTCAATAGGCTCTTCTTCAAAGTCTTCGAAACGATTGCATGATCTTGTGGAAGCGTATAGATTACCAAGTTTTCCGAAGTACGACGAATTCATCTCGTTGGTCCCCATTGTCTTATTTGACCAAAGTTGTTTGGTCCGAACATGTTTGGCATTTTACTTGGGTGTATGAATGGTGGAATCATTCCCCAAGTATTGAAGTTCCACATTTGATGATTGTTGTGAAAGTTTTTTCTGTTTTTGTTTACTCTAGGTTGAGGAGTTTTAGACCTAGGATGAGAACCACTTGGTATTCTAGGTGGTGGAGTTTTAGACCTTATTTTTGGTTTAGAGGATTCGGCCTCGGGTTTTAAAGATGATTTATAAAAACTTTTAACTTCCTCATCACTAGCAATAGGTACTAATCTATCTTTCAAAAGAATGTATTTTGGTTTAGATTTTAATTCACTAGTTTCTTCTTCAAATTTGACATTTTTTGTTTCACTAGTTGATGTTCCGGTTGATTTATATCCTAACCCGGTTTTATCTCCGGATATTCTTTGAATGCTAATTAATTTCTTGAGTGATTGACTACTACTTTCAAATTTCTCAAGTCTAGAAATTTCTTCCTTAAGTTGTTCATTTTCATTCTTAACAACTATACATTCTTTACATTCCATAATACTTTCTTTACCTTTTTCTAAGCTATGTAGCTTAATTTTTAATTTAATTATTTTATCTTTTAATTTGTTGTTAGTTTGTTTTAGTAATTTATTTTTAGCCATGACTTTTGGTACTAGTTTGCATAATCTACTATATTCACTATCTAAGTCATTTTCATCTAAAGATAAGTTTTCATCACTATAGTATTCAGTTTCAGAACGTACCTCATTAGATGGCTTTGCCATGAGACACTTTTCTTCTCTTGTTTTCTCTTTTTCATCATTGTCACTATCGCTCCATGCTCCTCCTACAAATGCCTTGTGGTTTTGACTTCTTGACAATTTCGGACATTCTCCAATAAGATGATTCAGATCTCCACACTTGAAGCATTTTCTTTCATTCTTGCTATTCTTGTTGTCCTTGTTTCTTTGAGGTGTATTTCTTTCATTATATGGTTGTCTAACATATCTTCCTCGTCTTTTAAAGAATTTCTTGAGGTCTCTCACGGCCATAGCATACTCTTCGTCGTCGCTTTCGGATGTTGAGCATTCTTCGTCGCTAGAGTCCTTTTTAGTTTTTAACGCAATTGATTTGCTTTGCTCCCTTTTTCCCTTTACCATTTCGGAGTCTTTCTTTATTATCACTTCATACACTTTCAAGTTTCCAATTTGCTCATCAAGTTGTAGAGTTGATAAGTTCTTTGATTCCTCAATAGCCGTCACCTTAGCACGCCACTTCGGATGGAGAGCCCTAAGAAATTTCCTTACAAAATTCTTGCTAGAAAAGTTCTCATCAAGTGCTTTTAGACTTGTGATGATTGTGTTAAATCTAGCAAAAGCATTATCTATTGATTCCTCTTCCGGAATCGTAAATTGTTCATATAGTTGTACAAGAAGATCTATTTTAGTATCTTTGACTTGACTATTACCTTGGTGAGTGATTAGCAAAGAATTCCAAATTTCTTTTGCGGTAATAAACAAAAAAATTCTTTCATATTCTTTGCGTGGTAACGCATTGAAAAACACCATTTTAGCCTCATTATTTTTAGCAAGTTTCTTTTTCAAATCAACGTTTTGTTTTTCAAAAGGTACAATTTCATCCCTTTTAGTTTCGGGATTATTTTGTATAGGAAGAAAATCACCATTAGTATTAACATGCCAAAGATCTAGATCCTTTGATTTCACATAAGTTTGAAATCGATTTTTCCAATAAAGAAATCCATCACTTTCTAATAGTGGTGGTCTTTGCATAGATAGCCCTTCTAAATATTTTTCCGATTCCATAGATCGATTCAAGTTTTAAAATACACTTTATTTTAAAAATCTAGTTTGATGTGGCTCTTGATACCAATTGTGGAAAACTAGAAGGGGGGTTTGAATAGTTTTACGTCTTTTTAATTTATAAAAACTTTGCTTTCAAAACATCGATTCTAATTTATGTGAAATCAACACTTGCACTATATGAACAATTCTATCTAATTAACTTAAGCAAATATAATGTAAATATAAACGTAATGAAAAGATAGAGTAAGAAAGATCAAACCACAACACAAGGATTTATAGTGGTTCGGCTACGAAGCTCCTCTTCGCCCTACTCCACTCCCCGAGTCACCTACTCGAGAGTTTTCTTCACTATGTCAACAAACTCTCTTATGGCGGAGAAACCTTACACACCTTTTCTTACAGCGTTTAACGACACCAAGCAAAATGTCGAGTTCTAATTGTAGCTAGAACCAATCTCACAACTCTTCACAACTTCTACACTAATTGTACACACCACTATTTCTTCACTACTTTTCACTGCTTCACTACTTCACTACTTCCCCTTCACAACACTACTTCTACTTCACCTAAATCTACTTATTACAAGCACAACACAACTTTACAAGAGAATTACACAATCTACAAAACTAATCTACAATACTTCTTGATTTGATATTGAATAAGTATTCTTCTCTTGCACTTTGAATGATGAGGAATTGAATCACTTGAAACAAAGACTTATAATCATATGATCAAAGGATTTAGAATGATGTTTAGTAAGGATTGGGACTGAAAATTTTAGTGCAAAAGGTGAGGAAAAATTACAGTAATGAACCTATATTTATAGGCAAAGAAATCTGACAACAGGAGTGTGCCGACCCCCTTAATTGGTGGCCGGCCCCATTTAAATTAAGGGGGCCGCCCTTACAATTAAGGGGGCTGCCCACCTGTAATGGCCAGATTTCTTTGTCTTTTCTGGTGAAAGTTTATTTGGTGAAAAACTAACTGATTTTGGTTAAAAATTTGAATTCATATATTTGTTATGAATTAAACATTTTCCTTTAATTACCAAAAGTGTTTTTCAAAAATATATAAGATGTTTATATCATTTTATACACTTTTTAATGTTTAAATAAAAATCCCTTTGATCATAAAATGTATTAGACATTTGTTTATTCATACCTTAAGTGATTTTGTTGGCATATATGATATTTATAACTAAATACTTGTTTACGTAATAATTTTACATTTAATATTTTTACATTTTGTGATCGTCAAAACATAGGGATAATGAAAAATATTAGTAACATTTTTATGCATTATTTATATCCAGAGAATCTTTCGATCCATTTCCAATTAGCAATTATAATCAAAGAGATAAACAATGGTGATAAGTTTAGAACACATCAAGATTGTAACATAAACAGGAAATCAACAAGAGATCATAACCACAACCATACACTTTATTATATTAACATATCCAAGCAACCATAAAGAGTTTAGCCTAACATGGCTTTAACAAACATGCTTACAGTGGTAATATCGTATGAAATGATAAACATACTTTCTGAATTAATGTAATGAAGAAGCTACCGTCACTAGCGATCACCACAGTTAATATCGAGAGAGTATTCAACGCTTTATAACTTTGACTTATTTCTTTCACCCCAATGATTGGAACATGAGATGAATTATTATCAGAGCTTTGTTGGTTGTTGGGAGGAGTGTTGGTATGAAAATGAGCCGAAATGAGGATCTATTTATAGCCAGAGGTTGACTAGCCAGGCACTGAAGTATGCCGTATTTGAGAAAAAGGCAGGCTGACTACACACTGAATTTCGGCGAACTGGAAGATAAACCACGGCGACCTTCAAGCGATTTCTTGGAGCCAAAGGGTCATTAATAGAGCTGAAGGCTGGCGTGCTTGAGATATAAGATCGGCGCACTTGACTTGACATGACTTAGATTGTATAGGATTATATTCGCCCCCGTAACCAGCGTACTTGAGACACAAGCTCGGCGCTCTTTTCTCTTAGAATAGGCTTTATCATAAGATTATCTTTGATTTGTACATATTGCCTTGGTTCTTGAAGATCTTTGTCTGGACCTGCAGTGTATTTTCATGCAATTAAGTATCGTAAGTCCTCATAAATCATATAGAAACTAACAAATAACGCTATATAAAATATGTATAATTCGAGCGTCATCAGTTCCCACTATGAGTTTTAGGTTGATGACGCCCTGAGTGTAGAACGTTTCCCTTGTGAAGCCAATTAGTGGTGTTGTTGATGGCCTGAGGTTGTTTTTGATGAGTTCTGTTAGCTTGCTGAAGCAACGATCATACATGATATCTACTGAGCTTCCTCCATCCATGTATATTCATCTTACTTTGTGTAATGCGATGATTGCCGATATGACGACTGGGTCGGATGATGGGATGAAAGTGTCTGTTGGAGTGTTTCATGAACGGACTTGCTTCGACTTGTAATTACATAGTAATTGATGCGTGGTTTTGTGACCTTACAACAGGTTTTACCTCTCGAGGGATCTCAAGAGGCTTACAACCCCACCAGGCAGTGTACCTGACCGATGTAGTATAGGATAGTGGTAAGTACGGGGGATTGATCGTTCTCTCACAGGGAATAGTGTTCGTTAGGATAGAAAAACTACTCTAATAGGTCTAAGGGTGGAAGGAAGATTCTTTTTGTATTTTTATATTTTTTGGAAAGCAAGTAAAATCTCGGTTTTGGAAGAAGGGCGGAATTAGTTGCTAGTCAACTAACCCAAGTTTACTACTTATGCAAATTAAAATAAAATAAATATCTAAACTATTGTGGTTGTGAAAACAATATGGAGAAAATTGTGTTTACTTAGATTTCATTACTCCCTAACTATCTTTTACCGGTTAATTGATATGTGTGTTACTTGTGTGGATGAAGGGTGTATTCCTAATAACTCATGGAGTGGCATACATATCTCTCCAATTCTATGAGCTCTTATCTCGCCCTATGCCATGCACGGCACAACCATAGGGGTTGTAAACAGTGGCTCATGCGTTAAATACTACCTTAATAGCCTAGTATGCCTTGGCTACATGTTTCCCAAGACGTTCAAGCACGTTACCATAAAGGAGGTTGGCCAGTTTTCTTGAGCCTAACATTGATGGAACAATCATCCCAACAAACAACAACACACACCAATCAACCAATAATTAATAGTTAGGTTTCATTAGATCTAAGCAAACACTAGAGAATTTAGCTACACATGTTAATTAAAAGACAAGCAAAAGAGATAATCAACCAACACATAGACATATTGATTGAATTAAAGTGAAGACTTATCTTTAATTAAGCATGAGGGTTCCAAGGGTTGGAAACCCTAAAAAGTACAGAAAATTCGTCTTTAGGGTTTGCCCTAAAAGTTCTCCACAAAGTTCCACACTAATGAATGAAAATTAGAAAACTATATATAGATTTTACACTCTGACGGCGTCAGGTTATAAGGGCTGACGCCGTCAGCTCGCCGCCATTAGGTTTCTCGGATGGCCTAGATCCACTTCTGACGCCGTCACCTTATAAACTCTTCTGGGTCGTCACTCTTTAACTTTACTCCTGACGGCCTACAATTCCTAACACCTGACGGCGTCAGGTGTTAATTCCTCTGGCCCGTCATTTGAAAATTGGATTTCACTCTTTTGTCAAGACTTTCTGACGGCGTCACCTTGTGACTTCTGACGCCGTCAAGTTATAAATCACCATATTTTGAGACTTTGTCGTTTTCTTCACTTTTATGCTCCAAAAACGTCCGAATATGCATGCTTTCCAGAATTCCTCTCAAAAGTACCTAAAATGACAAAAGGAACGATTTAGGGCAATATTTGATCACATTTATACGAATTAGGGCTTAAACGACCCCCTAAAAGTGTTACCAGAAAATATCATGTTGATATGGCCCACTGGTTCCTCGGGGCCGGTAGTGACTACCTTTTTTGCTGTCGAGAGTAAGTGGTCCAGCTTGCCCTAGGTGATTTATTTCTTAATTTCTTTCTTGAGCTCCCTACAAGAGTTTGTGTCGTACCTGTGGTCATTGGTGAAACCTGCAGAACAATCTCTCGTCTCTTCTGATGCCACTTGGGAGTGGACATAGCCTGGTCCAGATGTCTGATACTCTTTCAGTTATAAGGATTTTTGCTGGCATTTTTGAAAAGGTATTGATGATATTATTCCTAGTGTAGATGCACTCAGTTTTCCTTTTGTCGCTTCTGTCTCTTTCCCTTCCAGGGTGACCGAACCTTAGCCTGGATCTGTTGTCGTGAAACTGCTTATTGTTTTCATTTCAATTTTCTTTGGAGTCTTCTTCTTCATTTCGCTACTTGGTGTTTAGTTTGTTTCCTTTTATGAATTCCCTTGCTAGTTCCAAGCATTCCTTCCATGTGGTAGGTGGCCTGTGGCTTAGCTCTTCTGAGAACTATCCCATGATCATCCCGGAGATGAAAGCTCCGATCAATTGTTGATCACTAACGCTTAGGATTTTCATGGTTTCATTATTGAACCATTCGGTGAAGTCTTCAAACGATTCACCAGGGCCTTGTCTTAGTAATTAAAGGTCAATAGAAATGCCTATATAATTTCTCATTGGTTGGAAACTGGAGAGAAACTTGTCCTTCAGGTATTGCCAACCTGAGATGCTATTTTTCGCATGATTTTTGAACCAGGCTAATGATGAATCGGCGAGGGATTGTTGGAACATATGGCAGGATATTGGGTCATTCCATGCGTAAGTTTTTATTGCCCCTTCAAATGCCCATACATGAGAATTAGGGTCTCTTATGCCTTTGTAGATGCCTACACTCCTAAGCATGACTACGTCATCTGGTACTTAATAATCGGAAATCCAGCAAAAAAATTGCTCCCTGGGTATGGCTATGGGTTTTAGGTGATCGGGTGTGGATAGCCCTAAGAGGTATTTATCTTTCACCCTGAAAAGTGCCTTAGTAAGTAGCCTAACTAGGTTTTCTACCTTGGTATGTTGTTGACCTTAGGATGGTATAGGGGTCATGCTGCTCTAAGGGGAATCACTAAGTATGGATATTAGGGTATCGCGTTTGGCTGGGCTCACGGTTATGTTAACTTAGGAGTTTGAGTTAGGTGGTGAGGTACCATGATTGTTAGGTATATTGTTATGCGGGAAAGAGTAAGTAGGATGGAATGCATGATCTGAGAACTAGACACCCTTCTTTCTTCTGCAAACTGGCGTGACCTAGATATAGTGTAACCCCTCTCTCTGTTGTACCCGAGAACCTTGTCTATTGCTAGATATTTGATGACATCAAATGAGAATCGATACTTAATTGTTTACTTTAGTAATTCTCAGGTAAAAACAAGCAATTGGTGAAACTTGGCGATTTTGGATGAAATATGGAGCAAAATGATCATGATGGAAAAGTCTACCGAAATCCAGAAGATACGCCGCATCATTCTAGATAGATGGGCCGTACTATCATACTTAGATGAATTCGAAGACCATTGCCTGACTTTGAAGAATGCGCCGCATCATATTATATCATGCACCGCATATGAAACTTTGATCAACGAAGAAGATCCAACTTGTTCTACTCCAAATACGCCGCATTACATTATCAACATGCGCCGTATCTATATCAAGCTTCACCAAATACGATTCAAGAAACTGAAGGAAATGCGCCGCATAAAGATTCAAGCTACGCCGCATCTGAAGACGGTGTACGAATATTCCAGAATATATTAATCTTGGACCCCACGCGAAGTTAAGTACATGCGCCGCATCTACTTATTTGATGCGCCGCATCGNGTATCTATATCAAGCTTCACCAAATACGATTCAAGAAACTGAAGGAAATGCGCCGCATAAAGATTCAAGCTACGCCGCATCTGAAGACGGTGTACGAATATTCCAGAATATATTAATCTTGGACCCCACGCGAAGTTAAGTACATGCGCCGCATCTACTTATTTGATGCGCCGCATCGAGCCCTCAGACAGAACCTATAAATACCCTAAGAGTCAGACGAACTTTGTGTGCATCAAAACCCTAAGAAGAAGAAATCAGACGACTTTGCAACACAAGACACACCACATAAGAAGATCTTAGAGCTGTAAGAAGGTCTTGCATGTATTTAATTCATTAAATAGTTTTGTTTTATCTGTAATAGTAAGCTTTAATTCGTCAAGATTGATGGGCTTGTGGCCACCATACTGCTCCCCTTAAAATTACTTTCCCATCAATTAAAGTTTATATGTTGATGTTTTTGGTGACTTGTATATGTGCATTGATAACCTCTGTGTCTAGCTGAGTTCCGCTTGGGCTTCCATACCCCTTCCTGGCCTACTTATCTAGTGTCTAGAAAGTGGGATAGGCATAAGTGATCATTAAGAGTTTACTCGCCTATATTTATGATCCAACGAGACAGATTAGATTACGATAAACAACATATAAAACTAGCAATAAAACAAGTGACAAGTTACTTAATTATCAGGACAAACCTTCTATCTGTGCCTATTATCTATTTCTGTACGTGTTTGCTATTCGCTGATTTGTTCTCATTAGCTTAATTTATTGTTTAATTACTAAATCATGCTAGTCTCTCAGACTAAACCCACCTTGCGTTAGATTAGATTATAAAACTAACCTTAGGATATTAAAATACTGATAGACAAACTAGGAATTACGTTCCACTCTTAGTGATCGACACTCTGTTTACATATTGATCGGATACACTATCCGCTAGTGTGTGTGTTATAGGATAAGTCGGCTAAATATAAATGTAAAACTTGAAATAGGCAAATCACCCTATACTACACCGTGACNAAATACTGATAGACAAACTAGGAATTACGTTCCACTCTTAGTGATCGACACTCTGTTTACATATTGATCGGATACACTATCCGCTAGTGTGTGTGTTATAGGATAAGTCGGCTAAATATAAATGTAAAACTTGAAATAGGCAAATCACCCTATACTACACCGTGACACGCTGCACACACCAAGTTTTTGGCGCCGCTGCTGGGGAGTGAATTGTTTATACCTGTTTATCTATTAGTATTTTAATTAGGTTTTTTAACTTTTTAGATTTTTAGGTTTTTAGTTTTTTATTGCTAACTTTGTTGTATATTAGTTAGATTGCATTCATTGTATAATTTGCATATTTACTGTTTTTTTGTGTTTGTTTTTCATTGTTTCATTAGTTTTTAGTTTTTTTTCTTTTGTTTTTAATGCATAACTGCTGTCGCTGTATTCTGCTAATACAAACGATACGGCACATCTGTTTTTGAGATGCGGCGTATGGCGTTTTGATTTTATATACAGCGCATTTAATAATTCGAGTACGGCGCATCTATTCCCCAGATCCGACATATTCTGTTTTTAATCAGAAAATTTTTAAACCCTAACCGACATACGACGCATTTGTTTCTTAGATGCGACGCATGTAATTATTTTATTAAAAACAGTTTTCGAATTAATTAAATATAAGTGATGCATCGATTTCTATCGATATGGCGCATCATAATCTGTATAAAAAATATTTTATTTTGAAACGTAACGAAGATACGACGCATTAGCTTCCGCTGATACGTCGCATCTAATTTTCATAAATATAATCGATTTTTGATAATTTAAACGTATGGCACATTTAATTTATTAAGTGCGGCGTATTGATTTTCTCAATAAAAGTCTGATTTATTTTTAACGATTAAGATACGGCGCATCATATTCTTAGGATACGGCGCATCCTCTGCAGATATCAGCAACTTTTATTTTTCGTATTCTGTTTTCGTTGTTAATTTTCTGATATTTTACTTTCTTGAACATACCCAACTGATGCTTTTGTGATGACTTCAGGAAGTGCATGACCAGAAGTTCGACTAAGAACTTAATTAAACCTTTTGAAGATCCTGAACGAGCTTTACATTCGCTTAGAAGGCTTTTCAACACAATAAGCTCTGATCTCTTGAGTTCTCTAGAGCTTGATTATTTTTCTTAACAGGAAGAAGAGGAAGTAATAGAAACAATGACGAAACCAACAATAGAGGAGTACATGAACAAGACCCGAACGGACTATGGTTCGGGAGTTTGTAGTAACCCACAAATTTCCCACTAACTCCCTATAGGTTAGAAATGCCTTACTAACTTTACTTAGGCCCTTATTAAGCACAAACTAGGTTAGAAATGCCTATAGGAATTTCCCGAGCCAAATTTTTGCTTTATTATATCTTTATTACCTAACTAATCCTTAGACAAGCTCACGTATCCACCAATGCCAACCACTACTATGTTTACTTGATGTAATCATCCTGGTATGTCAAGTCAAGGTTACAAACACATTTTCAATAAGTAAACTATCACTCTAAGTATATTATACTCGTCAGAAAACCCTAATTGCACCTTTGTGTTTACGGTTATCTTTAAAACCCTAATTGTTTATCCATAGATGTTCTAAAGTGTTCAAGGCTTAGGTATGACTTACATTAGCAACCTTAGGATATATTAGATTCCCTAGATCATAGTACAACTCCCTAAAACTTAGGTACAAGTCCCATAAGCACAAAACCTAACTAGGTCATAACTTCCCGGAAATTAGGTTTAACTTTCCCAAATCTTTACCATAAGCTACCACCACTTAGTATAAGCCTCCTAGGACTTACTATTAGTCACTAAACACTCATAGAACTCTAAACTAGGCACCAAACCCTAGGCAAAACCTTAAATTATCTCTAGGCAAAACTAGGTTAAAAACTATACCTAAAACCTAAAACCTAGTTACTATAGCACCTCTAAGCATCTCTAAGCACCTCAAGCACCTCTAAGCACCTCCCTAGCAGCCAAGCAAGGAGGTGGATCACCTCCTTGTCACCTCCTTCACTCGTTAGAACTGCCATAGCCACTACCGGCCTAAGGGCGCCCCTAGCTATCCATAGCTCAGCATAATCACCCTCCTAGGCACCCTTAGTCACCATGTAGCTCTGCATAGTCACCTCCCCCCTCCTCGCCACCTCCTACTCCCTTCTCTTGCTAGCAACACAAACGGACCCTATAAATAGCGAACAATCCCTCACTATTTCATTCCACACCACCCTCTCTTCTCTATCACATACATTTCTGTAGAATAGAACCCTTATAACCTTTAGGAGTCGAGTACAAGAGCCTTGGTTCCTTGTCGAGTTAGGTTTTGACCGAGAAAACCCTAGTAGCCACGTTAAGGTTCCCACGACTTAGGTAAGCTTCAAACTTGATCCTAGTAGCCTTAGAACTGATATATAACATCTAGGACATGCCTTAGAATCATTAGAATAGCCTTGAACCTTTCCTTTTAGAAGTTTTCATTTAGAAACCCTAATATTAGATAATTAGGTATTTATGTGCTAAATTGCCTCATTATGTGATATAATCTGATTACGGACACTTAGTTAAGTATATATTAACTAAACATAAGCTATGAAACTTAATTATCTCATTAGAATACAATTTGCATGGAAAAAGGACTAGTTTTGCAATAGTTTTCATGGATAGGGGTATATACTGTAAATTCCTAAAACTATAAAGTTTAGGGACCGTTTTTGACATTCCTTAAAAGTTATAAGTACAAGGACCATTCTTGCAAAGTTTTGAAACCTTAGGATAGAAAGTAAAACAAGTTATATAGTTAAAAGGACAAGTTTTGCAAATATAGTTAACTTGAGGGTAAAATAGGTAAATATTGAAAGATAGTATAATCTAAGGACCATTTTTGTCATTTCTCTAAAATAGTTAAGTTTAGGGACTATTTGTGCAAGAGTTAGATAGTTATATGCTTAAATGTTATAAGTTTATAAGTTCAGGGTAGAAAATGTAAATATATAAATTTAATGGATATAAACGGACTATTTTCATATAAGTATCAAAAACCTATTTTCTTAGTTAGAACATGACACAATACTAGGGAGCTTCATGTGAGGGGTATCATGTGGATATTTCTTCTAGACGAGTTTGTTGGGTTTACGATTTAAAGTACCCTGGCTCCACAAACGATTATATGCATGACCTCTGAATTATGATGGCCCGAATGGTGTTATGTTATAACTAAAACTTAATAAAAAAATAACTCAATACTAGGGAACTTCGTGTGAGGATTTATGTACTTCGGAATTATGATGGCCCGAACGGTATTATGTTGGCAGCATAATACAATAGTAGGGAGCTTCATATGAGAAGTTATACTTCTGGATAATGATGGCCCGAACGGTGTTATGTTATATATAGAAATCCTAAGAGTGATTAGTTAAGAAAACCTAGACTAAGACTTGACATACACACACCTACACTACTGTCAGGATACGTGAGTAATCTATCTAAACCCCTACCCTACTTACCTAAGAGCCAGGTGAGTTTCGTAGCCTCACACTTTTTAAATACTTTACAAACCCTGTGAGGGGTATACTTGCTTTAAACCAAATACAAGTCTTTTCTTTCGTTATTGCACAAGTGAAACTATCTGCCACCATTACATAACTAAAATTCATGAGCCATAATCACTTGTGGGATTTACACAAGTGAACGCGAGTATAGTTGATAGATCTATTTGATTTTGACACCTCCCGTTGGTTTACCTCAGCCGGGTAACCAATAAGTACTATACTTAAAACCTCTAAGTATTAACTTTGGCATGTTATCCTTCTTGTCCCCTCATGGTTGGGTCTGCAGCCCCCATGACCCGGACTGTTAACATGCGGTTTCATGAGCTTAGTGCAATAATACTTCTTAAAAACCTTTACTCCTTAGGTTTAAGCTGAATCCTGCGGAACTTGTATTCACTCTTTACTCACTAAATCCTATGGCTCTCACTTAACGAAGTGTTGACTTTGAAGCATGTTATCCTAGGTATATGAGCCTTTTAGGAACCCTGACACGGTGTGACACCGGACAAGAGGACGTCTAAAATAGTTATCATTCATCAGTTTTCACCTAAAAACGAGTCTTTGGGATCTCACTTTTGGTAAAAGTATATTTTTTACTGTAAAAACTCTGATGAATAAATGAATAATAACACCTTTTTCAAAAACGTCTCTTTTCGAGTCGTTTTCTATTATCTTGTCTTTTACGTATTAGACCACCTTCACCTCTCCCTAGGTTTGAAATAGGAAATATGTAGTAACCCACAAATTTCCCACTAATTCCCTATAGATTAGAAATGCCTTACTAACTTAACCTAGGCGCTCATAAAGCACAAACTAGGTTAGAAATGCCTATAGGATTTTCTTGAGCCAAATTTTTGCCTTATTATCTCTTTATGACCTAACTAACCATTAGACAAGCTCACGTATCCACCAATGCCAACCACTACTATGTTTACTTGATGTAAACATCCTGGTATATCAAGTCAAGGTTAAAAACATATTTTCACTAAGTAAACTATCACTCTAGTACACTATACTTGTCAGAAAACCCTAATTGCACCTATGTGTTTACGGTTAGCTTTAAAACCCTAATTGCTTATCCATACATGTTCTAAAGTGTTCAAGGCTTAGGTATAACTTACATTAGTAACCTTAGGATATCTTAGACTCTCTAGATCATAGTACAACTCTTTAGAACTTAGCTACAAGTCCTATAAGCACAAAACCCTAACTAGGTCATAACTTCCCAGAAACTAGGTTTAACTTTCCCAAATCTTTACCATAAGCTACCNAGTACACTATACTTGTCAGAAAACCCTAATTGCACCTATGTGTTTACGGTTAGCTTTAAAACCCTAATTGCTTATCCATACATGTTCTAAAGTGTTCAAGGCTTAGGTATAACTT
This sequence comes from Artemisia annua, assembly GCA_014162995.1. Taxonomy (NCBI): domain Eukaryota; kingdom Viridiplantae; phylum Streptophyta; class Magnoliopsida; order Asterales; family Asteraceae; genus Artemisia; species Artemisia annua. The sequence continues at coordinate 68,500 of LBNU01023261.1, forward strand.
ACATTAGTAACCTTAGGATATCTTAGACTCTCTAGATCATAGTACAACTCTTTAGAACTTAGCTACAAGTCCTATAAGCACAAAACCCTAACTAGGTCATAACTTCCCAGAAACTAGGTTTAACTTTCCCAAATCTTTACCATAAGCTACCACCACTGAGTATAAGCCTCCTAGGACTTAGTATTAGTCGCTAAACACTCATAGGAACCTAAACTAAGCACCAAACCTGATGTGTCGTTGTATAGGTGATTATTCCTTATCAAGTTTTAAATTTATATTTTGCCGACTTAACTTATAACACTAACGGGCAGTGTACCCGATCAATGTAGCCTAGTTGGTAAGTAGGATGTCGATCACTAAGAGTGAGATTTCTAATGTACTAATTCTAAAGGTATTCAACTCGACTAAATAAATCCTAAACTAATGCAAAGGGGGGTTCAGCCTGAGAGACTGGCACAGATTTGGTTTTATATTAAACTAACTAACTAAACTAAACAAACAATAGAAGCTTGAAGATATCAAAGATAAGAAGAACGCGTTAACTAAGTTCAGTCATAAATGATTAAGTTTTGATAAGTTCCTAAGACATGTAGGGATGGTGCTCAAGACTAGGTGCGGTCAATCCTACCTCTAGTTTTCCTAGAGTCTAGATTCCATTTTAAGTCTTCTTGACTGATTAATCCTGTCACAATTAATCAGAATCCGCATAAAGCTGCTTAATAATTACTTTGTTTATGATAAAGTAGCTTGTCACTTGTTTTATATGAAGTGTATATTAATTAAACCTATCTTGTTGGTTTCATTGTATCGGCGAGTAAACCCTTAATGATTACTTATGGCTATCCTATTTATCCAAAGACGTCAGATTAAATAGGCGAGGAAGGGGTATGGCAGCCCATGCAATGCTCAGCTAGATACAGAGGTTATCAAAGCACTAATATAAATTCACCAAAGAAATCAAACATATAAACTTTAATTGATGGGAAAGCAATTTTAAGGTGGGCATATGATTTTCCGCAGTCATATACTACCGGCCATCAATCCTGATGAATTAAAGTGTACTATTACAATAAAACAAACCTACTTAATATAAGTAATCAAAACGAAGACCGAGCAACCAATCGAATTAGGAACACATCAAAACATCAAATATTCATAAACTTGGCTAACACATAAGGGTGTTAGCCCATAATCTCTGTAACAAAGCACGTAAACATAATCATAATGAATAGAGTATTAAACATAGTGAATATGATACGCTAACAATGATTGGAGATGTTCTTCAAGGATAATTAGGTCTTCAAGGTTGATCTTCTGCTGTTTGGAGGGTCTTTGATCGTCTGGGAATGGTCCTAATGGTTCCCAAGGATACCCTAATTCGTGAATGAGCCCGATATTTATAGATTCTGAAATCGGGGTCGATACGGCGCTCTATAAGTAAACGTAGGCTCCAAGTCTAAAACTGACAAGATATGGTGTATCTAGAATTCTGATATGGAGCATCAGCCAATATGGCGGATCTAAAGACCTGATGCGCCGCATCTCCTTCAGAGACAGGTGGATCTCCTTTTTCTCTTTCCGTGGCCGCTTGTATCAACTAAAATAGAGTCCGGATGAAGATTTTACGGCCAAAATACGAAAACATATTCAAGTGTCGACTTGTAATCTTTGACTTCTTCTTTAAGCTTCTAATCTTCACCTGATGTCTCGGTAAGGATTGTATGTGGCCAATACGGCGCATCGGATTGGTCCGATGCGGCGTATCAAGGTAACTTCGCGTGGGTTCTAAGATTATTATATTCCAGAATATTCATACACTGCCTTTAGATGCGGTGTATCTTCAATCTCTTATGCGGCGCATGTTCTCTTTTATCTTGGATCATCTTTTGGTGAAGTCTTGAGAGTGATACGCCGTATGTATGAAATGTAATGCGGCGTATCTGGAGTCGAACAATGTTTCATATGCGATGCATGATAAAATCAGATGTGGCGCATGCTTCATAGTCAGGCAATGGTATTTAATCTCTTCAATTCAACAGACTTTTCCAATCATGATCATTTTGCTCCATTTTACGTCCATAATAGCTAACTTTCACCAAATGCTTGTTTATAACAGTGAATTACAAAAGTAGGCGATTAAGTATCAATTCTAATATAACATAATATAAAACAAGCGAATAACATAGGATAGATGATGCTAATAAAATGTACTTATTTGATGTCATCAAATATCCCCCCACTTGAACTTTACTTGTCCTCATGTAAATCTTAGATTAAACTTATGAAAATGTATCATAAACAGTTTTCTAGGATTTTTATAGTTAAGCATTCATTCGTTCAATCTCAATTACACAACCAAACACCTCACGAAATAGGAAAATGAAATCACTCAAATCACTCAACTAATCTATGTGGTAACATTTTAGTAATTCGCTCAATTGCTTGGTCGTGACGAGTATTCTATCATAAGCATGGCAAGGATACACATCTCCACCACTAAAGCTAAGGAGTGACAAGTCTAAAGTGGTAAAAAGGGGTTTTGAGATTTAGGGGTTAAACCTAGCTTCGTTCAAACATCTCATGCACAAACTTAGTAGATCGCTAGCGCGAGTCCTTGACGCTTCAACTAACGGATGGTCACTAGTGCACTTCTTGGATCGCTGGCACGTTATTTGCATAACGGATGGTCACCAAGTCACACACTAGATCGCTAGCACAATAGTTGATTAATCTAATACTCAGATGATCACTACCTTACTTATACATTTAACATTCTCACTTGGCCATCACCATATCCGGATGCTCAAAAGCTAACAACGAATACAACAATACGGTTGGGTAGGGATAACATTTAGGATATAAATCTGTGTAAAATAAAAAATAAACAAACAAATAGATTAAAGTCCTAATGTGTGGTTAATCACTTTCCCAACCATCCCATGAATAAGACACATATCATTGACTAACTCACGCTTTGACACTTGAAACTCACCCTTTGGGTAGACACGAATTAGACTCAATAATATCTTAATCAAAGAATAAACCTTAGTTGGCGTTCCCATAACATCCAACTCCCTTGCAATCCATATATATAGTACAACAAACTTATGCATTTTGCAATCTCCCGACCTAACCAAAGATAATGATTTACGCACACGAACACAGGAAATGCGGGGAAACACACTTTTGCCTAAAGCAACTAACCACGGACTTTAATCTACAGGGTAGGCTAAGGTATAAAGGTGTAACGAAACAATTAACAAAGGTGTAAGAAACGAAAGGATTGGCTCTGAGGGTCTTTCTAGGGGTATCTTACTCTAAAAATGAGAGTAAACAAAGGGTTTATACGGGGGTTAACTAACCAGTGTAGTTAGTTAATAAACATAACATATTTTAGGCTTTTTGGGTGTAATCCTGTAAATTTACCAAGTTAGACAAGTCACTCCAATTGTATCAATAATAATCATTATGGTGGTCTCGAATAGTATACAAGCCAAGTTCTAAAGTTTACTACAAGTCACCGGCACACTCATATTTTTGTGGAATTTGGGTAAAATATTAGGAAACGGAATAGGCTTAATTCTCACAATTTGGAAATAAGGGTTATGTGTGCGGTCATGCAACTTTGATTTCACAAATACATGCTAGAAAAATTTTAAATTTAGGCATATTAAGCATATTTTTGAAATATTAAGGACAAGTAAACGTTCTAATTCTCCATCCCCCCACTTAAGATAAACAACGTCCTCGTTGTTTAATTTGAAATTAAAAAAAGGAAATTAAAAGAATTAGAATGGAAAACTACCCTGAGATTTGCTTGGTATGATCCTCCATGGTAAGAATGCGAGCATATGTAATTCGGGAGTTTATTAATATCTTCAATTGTCCAGACCTGTAAAAATATAGACCACAGAAAAAGAATCTCGACATCTCATTAATCATTGGTTAGTAAAATAAAAATACGAAAAATTACAGGTCAGAGTGTCGATGCGCCGTATCCATAGAATATTGGATACACCGCATCAACTTCTGTAACTAATACGCCGCATCCACTAAAAGTGCATGCGCCGTATTAACCAACTGACAGAAATACGAAAATAAAAATAAACAAAAATCGAAATAAAAGACAAGCGTGGGTTGCCTCCCACGAAGCGCTTGTTTTTGTTCGAGTCGCGAGCCTGACTCCACCCTTATTTACTATGTAATAGGGTGTTTTTCCCCCCATTTGCGGTCAAGTGTGAGTAATAGTAGCAATAAGCATCATAATGGTGTAAATTTGCTACTAGAGATGGATAGAATATGTAAAGATAATACCTTGGCAATATGTGTACTTCGTTCATTACCTTACCCATTTTGGTTGATAAATTTGACGGCTTGAACATTACATGTGTTAGGATCTAAGTTTACCAACATTTATCAAGTCTCGGTTATTTCAGTACATGTAATAGGTTGCTACTATATCTAGTTTATTTATGTAACGTTTGGAGTCCACTAAATGTCCAATGGGCCACAAAGCCCACGTCTAGACATGATAGGGAGGAAAGGGAATGTTGCCCTAGTCTTCACCTATAAATAGGACTTCATGTATTTCATTTATCTTGTTGGTTATTTCAATATCTAAAGGAAACTCTTGCACTTTATCTTTCTCATTTGTTATAATCAACCAAACTCTATTTCTCATCTTATTTCTATCATAATCATTAATTGTGTTTACAATATGGTGACCTAACAAGTGGTATCAATCACTAGAAGAAGGTGTATCTTTTGTTTTTTGTAGTGTACGAACCAAAAACCATTGTTTTTACTCGTTATTTTTCAAAAAATTTGCTACTTTCTTGTTTGTTTCATGTTTATATCACATCTTTGTCTTCAAACTTGTGCTACAAACCCAAACAATCAACAAAGTCTCAAAATATTTCAAAAATAATTGTGATTCGTAACTTGTACCTTTTTTCGAGAACTTTGGAATTTTTGAAAAGTGGTTCAAGTTTGCAACTTTCTTTAAGATTTCATCATTTTAAGGCTAGTTGTACAAGAATCTTGGATTAAAAATGTATGTTTGGCTTGCTTTTTTACAAAAACAAAAACTGCCCAAAGTGTACTAATTTTCGAAATCTTTTTACCCCAAACTTTCGATAACTTGGAATTTTGCTCCAAAGGTGTTTTCGTTGATTACTCAGTGCTTTTCTCTCTTGTACAAGAAAGAAAACACTTCGACTCGTTGGATATTTTCGAGCTTGTATTATCTCGAAAATTTTGGTACATTTTTTCGAAATATTGAAAACTTTCGAGAACTTCACAAACTTTTCGAAATCTTATTCTGTTTTTGAAATCTTTGGAACTTTTCGAAATCCTTTCATACTCTTTCGAGAACATTGCTGATTTCACTAATCTCTATGATCTCGATACCTTGCAATTTATCGAAAACCTAATTTTTTTGAGAACCTTGGAAATTTTCGAGAACTTTGGAAACTTTCGAGAACTTGGATTCCTTTTTCGAGATCATACAGAACTTTCAAGATCTTTGGACTTTAACTGACTTTTGAAATATTCTACATACAAAGTTTCGAGAACACACTTGGGAAAGTTTCTCGAGAATTAGCATAACACTTATACCTTCTACAAGATCCATTTACACACAAGTCTTTCATCATGTCTCAACCACCGTATTACAACTTTCATCATCAGCAACCCTATCATCAAACATAAATGTTTCGTCAACAACAACAACAATATCAACAACAACAACCTACACAATCATATCCATATCATCAAACGATCTCTCAACAACATGTCATGATGCATCAACATCAACAACTACCTCAACCTCCACCTTTTCCAATGCAACAAATCACTACACCATCGAAACAAACTCATTGGTTTGACCAAATGTGTGAAGTCATCACTACTCAACAATCAAGACATGAAGCAGGTTCACTTGACACACCACCAATGCTCACACCCGGTAACTATGTTCAGTGGTCAAGTCGATTCCTAAGATTTCTTGAACTCAAGAAACCACATGGCAAATACATGAGACAAGTTATCACTGAAGGTCCGTTTGTGACACCGACTAACTTTGTCCCTGGTGATCCTAATACTACTCCACCCATACCTGATTCACACAGATCTCTTACTGACGCTCAACTTACTGCTGAACAAATACTTCACAAAGAAGCAGATGAATATGCTATGATTTACATTCTTCAAGGCGTACCAAATCCGATCTTTCGCAGTGTTGATGCTCAGAAAACAGCTAAGGCTATGTGGGAACATGTTCAACTCCTAATGGAAGGTACTCAATTGAATCAAGAAGACATGGAATCAAAACTTTATATGGAATACATACATTTCATGATTGAGCCAATGGAATCACTTGAGTCATATTATCATCGCTTCATGAACATCATTAATGACCTCGACAGATACAACATCACCTTACCAAAGATTGCTATAAACACGAAGTTCTTAGGATGTCTCGGTCCTGATTGGCAGAAATATGTGACATTTGTTCGACAAGCAAAGAATCTTCATGAGACACCATATGGTTTGTTGTATGACTATCTGAAACACCATCAACATGAAGTAGACAACGATCGCACTCTCAGAGGAAATTACTCACAGCCCCCACCTACAAACTCTTTGGCGCTTGTTGCTCAATCACATGTTCCTTCTCTACCACTACAACACAATGTTTATCATCCAGAACAGGCTTATCTTAACAACCCATCTCAGTACTCACCTTATGATTCCACAATGCACCCTCCTGCAAATCCATTTGCCTCATATGACAACAATGACACCTTGTCTTCACAACACATTGCTAATGATGACGATGATGATGAGGACTTTAACAGTCTCAACCAAGGAATTGCACTCATTGCTCGAGCTTTCAGCAAATTCTCAAACAAGTCCAACAATCGTCGTCATACATCTTCAAACACAAGGAATCAAGCTGTCATTCACGATGGTCGCGTTGAAATTCAGAATCGTAACAGTGGAAGGTTTGGATCGGGTGGTTATATGGGTAACTCCAATTCTGGACAACAGTTTAACAACAATGGAGGATTCAGGAGCAATGGTGGTGTCCCTCAGAAAAAGGCAGAAATTGTTGATACAGGGAATACTGAATCAGGGAATACATTCAGATGCTATAACTGCAATGGGATAGGTCACTTGGCAACTGCATGTCCATCACCACGAACTCAAGGCAGCAATTATCACAAGCAGGCATTACTCCTAGCTCTCAAAGATGAAACCGCAGCAATACGAATGCCAACGACAACAGCTTCATGGCTAATGCACATTCCGATGATGACATGGAAGATCTGGGAGCTGCTGTTATGCTCATGGCCAACATGCATGAACTCCGCATAAGTGACTCGGGCCCAGTTTATGACACCGATGGTCAATCTCAGGTAACTAATCTTAACTCATGCCTGATACATGAAATTGCCTCCCCATCTGCATCTGCACATAACAAGGAACAAGGCGTTCAAAATGAATCATTGTTATCTACACACACGAATACTCAAATGCNGTTATGCTCATGGCCAACATGCATGAACTCCGCATAAGTGACTCGGGCCCAGTTTATGACACCGATGGTCAATCTCAGGTAACTAATCTTAACTCATGCCTGATACATGAAATTGCCTCCCCATCTGCATCTGCACATAACAAGGAACAAGGCGTTCAAAATGAATCATTGTTATCTACACACACGAATACTCAAATGCACACAAAAGTTATATTTGATGATTATCAAATTAACCCGGTTGTCACATTTGATGATTCGGATAATGAAACTGTCAATGATAACAATGCTCATGTTGAACATCTTGATCCTTCGTCTGGTCCAGATTCAGAACTTCAGTCCCTTCTCATGACTAGTCAATCTCAAAATATTAAATGTCAAGAGCTTAATGCTATATTGAAAGAGAAAAATGCATTATTAACTAGGGATATTGAGTGCTACAAATTTCAACTGGTTTGCGGAAAAGCTTGTTCAACAGGAAAAAGGCTTTGAAGTTGCTTTTCAAAAATCTTCTCTTCACGAAAAAGAGTTAGAACATCAAATTGCTAAAATTATGGAGTCTAAAAATAACTTAGCTTTTGAACTGGAAAAACAAGCGTTTGAACACAAACAACAAATTGCACAACTTGATGCAATCATTTTAAAAACTAAAACTGGGTTGTCAAATTGTCAAGCTGAGTTCAAAGAACATAAACGCAAAACCAGAGAAAAAGTTAAGTCATACGTAGATGAGATTGTTGAATTGGAACATAAGCTTAAAGAATTTCAAAATGTTGTATATAAAACTGGTAATTCAGTGACAACAATTCAAAAGTTTTCAGTAAAACAAACAAACAATGGTCACGGCTTTGCAATTGGAAGTGAATCACCATGTTTTTTACGAGTATCACTCAAAGAGATTCCAAAGTTATATAGTGCAGATCATTTCTTTGACGATACTATTGTTCGTACTGTTCTATATGATTGTGAAGAGGAAAATGAAATTGAAGAAGAGAGTCGATCAAAAATGGAAAATGTTAAATACAATATTCATTTTGATTACTCTAAAATGCCTCCAATAACTGACATTTTTACCTCTCAAAAAGAGAAATCTGAACAACCATGGTACATTATCAAACCTCAAGAAGTTACTTCTTATGTGGCTCTTGTTAAACCAGTGGTGCAAATTAACGGTCCTTCACCAAACAATGAAAAACTTCAACCTCTTCCTACTCGTTGTCGTGTACTTCGGTATTTTGACACGTTTAAGAAAGATATTGAACAATTAGATGAAGCAATAGAACGCAACTCTCAAATAACGGTTTTTACTATTACTACTCCTCATGAGAGAGAAAAAAGAGAAGTGTTTCAAAAACAGTTTTTACCTATTGCTCAACACTTGCGTCTATGTGCTAACCACTGGGAACAGGAACTTCAAAAAGAGGTCTCATCTATGATGAATGTTTTTCAAGAAACTGAAAAAGCGATTTTAAAGCAAAAACGTCGAAATCAATTTTTACAAAAAGAAGCTGATCGACTCTTGGAACATGTTCTTAGTGCTGATATAATTTCTGTGATTATGAATTCTCTTTATAAATCTGGTACTTCTATGCTTGTTGATGATCACTGTAACGATATTGAGTTGTT
>LBNU01023261.1:77706-109935 GCA_014162995.1 Artemisia annua
ATTTTAAAGCAAAAACGTCGAAATCAATTTTTACAAAAAGAAGCTGATCGACTCTTGGAACATGTTCTTAGTGCTGATATAATTTCTGTGATTATGAATTCTCTTTATAAATCTGGTACTTCTATGCTTGTTGATGATCACTGTAACGATATTGAGTTGTTGCCTAAACAAATTGAGACATTAAAAGATGAAAACATGAATCTCCGACAACACAATGATGATGTGCAAAACAAACTTTCTAATGAGATTTTTCAACTCAACAAAAAGCTTGAATGGTGTCAAAACCAAAGTCTTGATTTTGAACTGAAAATGCAAAGTCTTAACACTTCCACATCCTTTCAAAAAGAAAATGAGGAATTAAAAAGTCAAATTTCAAAACATGAAAAGGAAATTGCAGAATTGCAAGAAGTTACAGACTATTGGCAAAAGAGTCGAGATAACTATCTCTATTCAAACAGAAAGCTCGAAAGTGAAATTCAAGATAAAAAGCACATTATCATTGAGTTGCAAGAGAAAATAAGTGAACTTGAAAAAGGAAAATCTGTCAACACTAAATTAGTTACACCAGGAATGTACTCATTAGACATAATGAATGTAGAACAACACACTCATAAGTATAATATGGATCCTTCAACTTCTACAGGAATAGTTACCACTCCTAGCGTTAGCAGATCCAAGCGTGAACGTATGAAAAGGAAGAATAGGATTTTGCAACGTAGAAGAGAGACACTAGAAGCCTCTGAAGTAGAAGAACACCATAGGACTTTGAATGATACTCATCATGCACAAGATTTAGATTCTGATTTGGCAAATTGTAATCCTAATCGTTGTGTAACGAATGATAAACCTTTAAATGCTTTGAATGTTAATGCTTCATGTGTGTTTTGTCGTAATAGTATGTTGTCTGTTGATCATTCTAAATGTGTTGCGAATTCTCTTTTATCTCGTTTTAAGAAACGTACATCACGCAGGAAATCTAGGCCCACTAATGCTTCAAAATCTGTGCTAGGACTTATGCCTTGTGTAGTTTCTAAAAATGATGTAGTCAACCCAGTAGTTGCGAACAATAACCCTAGGAACATGCCATCACTTAGTGAATTCACTAAGAAAAAGGCTAAATCTAGTTGGAATTGGCAACGTTGGTTACAAAGAACACACAACTTTAAATGGATTCCTAAAATTGTTAATATGTGTGCTTCTAACCCAACGGAACCCACAACTTCTTTGGGTTCCACCCTTACCATTGTACCATCGTCGTCTCTTCTGTGTGATGCAGGTGGTGCAAATTGTTCTCTGGATTGTTGATAGCGGATGCTCCCGACACATGACAGGCAATCTCAAACTATTAAGAAACTTTGTCTCAAAGTTCATTGGTACTGTCAGATTCGGGAATGATCATTTCGCTGCAATTATGGGATATGGGGACCATGTCAGTGGGAATATCGAAATTAGTCGNGGATTGTTGATAGCGGATGCTCCCGACACATGACAGGCAATCTCAAACTATTAAGAAACTTTGTCTCAAAGTTCATTGGTACTGTCAGATTCGGGAATGATCATTTCGCTGCAATTATGGGATATGGGGACCATGTCAGTGGGAATATCGAAATTAGTCGTGTTTATTATGTTGAAGGCCTCAGTCACAATCTATTTTCAGTCGGTCAATTTTGTGATGCTGATCTGGAAGTTGCATTCAGGGAGAAAACATGCTTTGTTCGTGATCTACAAGGAAATGATCTGATGTCCGGCACACGTGGAAATAGTCTTTATACAATTTCAATGTCCGACATGACCGCTTCCTCTCCCATTTGTCTACTTTCAAATGATGAATCGACAAAATCCTGGTTATGGCACCAACACATGTCTCATCTCAACTTCAAAACTATGACTGATCTTGCTCGCCATAAACTAGTTGACGGTCTTCCTTGGTTCAGATATGCAAAAGATCACTTATGTCCCGCTTGTGAACTAGGAAAGAGCAAACGTGCACATCTAAGTTCAAAACCAGAACCAAGTACCGATCATGTTCTTCAACTTCTTCATATGGATTTATGTGGCCCAATGCGAGTACAAACGATCAATGGGAAACGATACATTCTTTTTATAGTCGATGACTTCTCCAAATGGACTTGGGTATAATTTCTTCGAAGCAAAGATCAAGCTCCATCGATGATAATCACCTTTCTCACGAAAATTCAGGTTCAACTTCGCAACACAGTCAGAATCGTAAGAACAGACGATGGAACTGAATTCAAGAATCAAACTCTTCGTGATTACTTTGAGAAAGTTGGAATTGAACATCAAACATCAATTGCCCAGACTCCCGAACAAAATGGAGTGGTCGAAAGATGCAACAGAACGTTAGTGGAAGCCGCACGAACGATGTTCATTAATGCTCAATTACCAGATTATCTTTGGGTAGAAGCCGTTTCAACTGCATGTTACACCCAAAATCGTTGTATGATCAATAAACGTCATAAAGTCACACCATATGAAATTGTTCACAAACGAAAGCCTAACATACAACACTTTCATGTATTTGGTTCTCTATGCTATCCAAATAATGATCGTGATGATCTTGGAAAACTTAAAGCAAAGGCTGACGTCGGTATTTTCATTGGATATTGTGAAAACTTAAAAGGCTTTTGAATCTACAACCGTCGTACTAGAGAGATTCAGGAGACTATTCATGCTAATTTCGACGAGCTCACAGAAATGGCTTCCGAGCAAAACAGCTTAGGACCCGCAACCAACCGTCTTAACTTTCCAGATTCTTCAGCTGAACCTTTGTCACTAACTCGTAAAGAATTGGAAACATTGTTCTCTCCTTTGTTCGATGATTCATTTGAGACACGTGCACCAGATGTATCCACTAGTTCCGCTGCTCAACCTGATAATATTCAAGTACCTGATACAACGGTTACTACAACTACAATAGTAACACCCGATGCACCCCCGACTGAATCACCAACAATAGACGAACAAACCGCTTCCAACACCGAAAACCCAACCGAAGATCTGAATCAATCACAAGTACCCGAACCTGAAAATTATGATCCAAATGCGTTCTTCAATCCGTTTGCTCCGAATCTGAACCTTTCTGATATTGCTGAGTCGTCAACACGCAATTTGGAATCAACTAATATGCAGCAGTTTCATAACCCTCACCCTTCAACACATCATTGGACTCGTGACCATCCAATCGTCAATATCATTGGTCATCCAACAGATCCGGTTATGACTAGACAGAAACTTCACTCTGATGCCGAACACTGCATTTATGCTCTAACCGTTTGTCACCTAAAAACATCAAAGAAGCTTTCACTTACGACAATTGGATTGAGTCAATGCAAGAGGAATTCAACCAATTCAAACATCTTGAAGTTTGAGAATTAGTTGAACGACCGGATGGGGTTTATGTCATTGGGCTAAAATGTATTTGGAAAAACAAGTTGGACTCAGAAGGCAACATTATTCGTAACAAATCACGTTTGGTAGCTAAAGGATATACTCAGGAGGAGGGAATTGACTTTGAGGAATCTTTCGCACCAGTGGCTAGACTTGAAGCTGTTTGAATATTTTTGGCATACGCTGCTCACAAAAACATGGTCGTTTATCAAATGGATGTGAAAACTGCATTTCTGAACGGTCAATTACGTGAGGAGGTATACGTTAGTCAGCCAGAGGGATTTTTCGACCCAGAGCACCCGAATCATGTCTACCGACTTAAGAAGGCTCTCTATGGTCTCAAACAAGCCCCTAGGGCATGGTATGATAAACTTACTGTTTTTTTGCTCGCCAATTCATTCACTAAAGGTTTATTATATCGAACTTTGTTTATCCAAAAACACGGGGAAGATGTTTTAATTGTGCAAATATATGTCGATGACATTATTTTTGGTTCTACTAATAAAAAGTACTCAAACGCTTTTGCCAGATTAATGAAACAAAATTTTGAAATGTCAATGATGGGTGAACTTACGTTCTTCTTAGGACTACAAGTTCATCAGTCACCGCGTGGAATTTTCCTAAATCAGTCCAAATACGCTCTTGAGATAAATAAGAAACATGGATGACAAGTTGTGATACTTACAATACACCTATGGCCAAAACAACTAAGTTAGATGCGGATCCAAATGGGAAACCAGTTGACCATACAAAATACCGAAGTATTATTGGGTCACTTATGTTTCTCACCGCTAGTAGACCGGATATTGTATTTGCTGTATTTATGTGCTCTCGCTATCACTCCAGTCCTACTGAACGTTACCTCAATGAGGCTAAGAGAATCCTTCGATACGTAAAGGGAACCATTCACTTGGGGATCTGGTATCCGAAGGATTCCGGTTTTGAACTAATAGCTTTTTCAGACGCTGATCATGCAGGGTGTATGGATACACGCAAAAGTACTTCTGGTGGTTTGCAGTTTCTTGGAGATAAACTCGTGTCTTTGCAATCAAAGAAGCAGGATTGCACTTCACTATCGTCAACAGAAGCTGAATATGTAGCCATGTCTGCCTGTTGTGCACAAGTCATTTGGATGCGTACACAGCTAATGCACTATGGTTACTTATTCAACAAGATTCCGATGTACTGTGACTCGAAAAGTGCGATAGCAATCTCGTGCAACATGGTTCTGCATTCAAAGTCTAAGCACATTGATCTCCGTTATCATTTCATCAAGGAACATGTTGAAAAGGGTACAATAGAGTTATATTTCTTGGGTACTGAATACCAACTGGCAGATTTTTTCACAAAACCTTTAGCTCCCTCAAGGTTCGCTAAACTAGTCCACCGGATTGGTATGCGGTGTTTGACTCCAGATGATCTAAACTCTTTTCTTGAAAACAATTAACTGGGTCAAATACCAAAACCATTTTTGTACATATTTATCAAAAACTAAAATACAAAATCAAAAAATCTTCAGAAATACCAAAAAGATTTTACATTTTTTAAGTTTTATTTCTATTTTTTTTCTCTCGTTTTTCAAATGCATGTACACTACCTTCATCAACACTTTGGTTTATCAAAAATTTCTCAATTTTCATACCAAGTGTTGAGGGGGAGAAAATGTTCTTCACAATTCAAAAATCTTGTTCAAACATGTGTACTTGCATATTTCGAAAGTTATGATGTTATCTTGTTATAATGGTGGAACATCACAGATTATCCCTCGTATCGTTTTTTTTTATTTTTCTTACTTCCTTTTAGCTTAGTATGTCTTTGGTATTAACGGTCGTTACATTAAACCGTTATTTATTTAAGCTTTGCACCTTTAAATGATTGTTATGTAGTCTAGGGACTAAACTTGCCAATATGTCAAAATCTTTCAAAAACATAACCAAAACAAACACCCCCCCCCCCGTTTTTTCTTTCACTTTCACAAAAACACAAAAACAAACACACCCATTTATATCAAACGGCCGAGATTCAAACCACAAATCCGTGTTCTAAATCTTCAAACCGTAAGTTGTTTCATAATCTTTGGCCTATTTTAACAAGAGGTTTTCAATGAATTAACTTTTCTATGGCTAGATTATTCGCAATTTTGATTTGTAGATTTAGGGTTTCGTTAATCTTGAATGTACGAGATTAATGTGTTTTTTGGTTAAGTTATCATAGGGCTTTTGATCTTAAAAGTTTATTAATCATGTCCCTAACGTTTAATCACAACAACAATCACGTTAGTTTGGATTTCGATAACTAGGGTTTCGAATGAATTGGGTTTTCTTGATTTGGTGTTGTTTTGTGTAATTTCTTTGGTGGGATATGTTTGTTAGTGAGTTTGTGACATGGTTATGCTCTTTAATCGCTCCAAACATCTCGTACGAAAGATTTAGATAATTAGGGTTTATGTTTGATTTTGGGCGTTTTCATATGTGTGTTCTAGGAGTCTAATTAAATGGTCTAGATGTGTTCTTAAAAGTGTTAATTGACGTATTTCATAAGTTTTACAACATGGATGCTCATAAATCATGTTCTAGATAATTTAGGGTGATATACTATTTTCGAGATCTTTTGTATGTGACTTTGATGTGATTCTAATTGTTGTTTCACACTCACTTCACAGGCATTCATTCAAGGAATCGATACTTTCAGTGAAAACGTATGTCTTCAAAGATTTCGAAAATTCTTGTATAAGAATTTTTCGAGAAAAAATTTTCGAGATCTTTTCTTGATAATTTTATCGAGATCTTTCGAAAATTTTTCGAGATCTCTCCTTAACAATAGTTATCGAGAACTCTTTGAAAATTTTCGAAATCTCTCAAAAAAATTATCGAGATCCTAAGACTTTCGAGAACTTCCTAAATTTTCAAGATCATAATATTTCGAGATCTTTCAAAATTTTTGAGAACTTATGAGACTGTGTTATCGAGAACCTTTGCTTAGAGTTATCAAGAACATTTGTTCATCAAGTTTTCGAGATCTTTCTTACAGAAATTATCGAGATCATACTTGTACAAAAGTTATCGAGAACTTTCTAAGTAATAGTTATCAAGAACATTGATTTTAATACTTGCGAGATCATACTTAACATATTTTTGAGAATTCACATGTATTGTAACTTTTCGAAAACATGTATTATAAATGAATCCTCATGAATGTGTGTGATTTTTGTGTTGTAATAAGGTTTATTAATTTATGATTGTGTAGTATTTATGTCTATGTATTCTTATAAACGTTTTTGCTTTAAATGTCTCATTGCTATGTCTTATAACATAGATGTCAAATTGCTAATACTGTCACTTATCACATATTAATTAACTAGACCACAAATGCAACATATAACTTATACGTCTTTGAATTTCAAACATAAATACGGACTAATGACTAACGAATTTGGATGTTTGATTTCATGACATTACATTTACAGAACACAATGGCTGAACACAATGAATCTGTCCCAGAACAAACTCTACCACTACTCACACTTGGAGAAATTGTCCCTGCCAACTACAACGTCATCATAGACCAAAACAATCCACGTATTGACTTCAACAGACTCAGTATTCCAGAAGATACGTGCAAGATTGTTAAGGACATACTACTGGCTCATCCTTGCAAACCAATGCTAACAAAGTCTACATCAGTACCAATCTTCTACATTCATCAGTTCTGGTACACTGCTAGGGCTAACTTGGACGATGAATCATTCACTGTCAAGCTGGATCGTCAGGAATATACTATAGACCTTGATGTTCTTGTTCTTATGTTACCTACACCAAAAGAATTTCATCCCATGTTAACAGAACTTGAAATCCTGGATTACTTCATCGATCTAGGATACGATGTTCAAGATCATCTACCACTCACCAGACTATCGAGGTTCAACGTCAAATATCTGCCACAACCATGGAGAACGTTCTACATGTTGATAGTCAGATCAATTGCTGGAAAGAGGAGTGGTCACGAGCATCCACGATTGGAGCACCTGCAAGTATTTTTGGGAATGATGAGCATGAAACCGATTGACTTCGCCAGATCCATAATGAGCGACATGATCCATCACATTCAGACTGACCGTGAAAGGACCATGATTCCGTTCGTTAGGTTCGCAAAGATGCTTATCGAACACTTCTGTGAGAAAACACCTGATTAAATCAAGAGAATGCATGACAGAACAGAACCCAAAGACATCTACAACAAAGACTTCAGGATTTCCTTCGTCAAAACCATCAGGTTCGTTACAAGGACGAAAGGAATGAGAATCCCAGACCACTCTCCGGATGAAGAGATAAGAAAGACTCAAAACTTCAAAATCTATGACAAAGCCTTTATAGCTGGAAAAGTTGGCTACATTGGTGAAGAAGAAGAACCAGCTACTATATTTCAAACCCGAAGCAGAAGAGGTGGCAAGTCAGGAAGTACAAACAGCATCACAACCTCCCAACAATCTAAGACCAAACCGAAACCACCCACCAGACCAAGAAGGAAAGTTGCACCAAAACAAATTCCTCAAGATGAACCGTCAGCTTAATCGTCAGAAACAGAAACTGAATCTGAATTCGGTTCTGAATCAGATGACGAAGAAGACTTTGAAAGAAGAACTAAAGTAGAGGATGATGAAGAGGAGTTTCTGGACTTGAACTTGCAAAACAACTTAGCAAGGAAACACCTCAAAAGGAACAACGTAAAGGTACAGGGATCACCATCAATGAATCCAGTGGTGATTTTCATAATGAAGAAGAAGCAAATGAACCAATTGATGAACCACTAGTCGACAAACGCAAACTGAAAAGCGTTATTGTCGATCCTAGAGCAGAAGAGAAGCAGCATTTGAAAGAACTAAGAGAAGCTGCGCTCCTCAATCTCCAACATCCACAGCCTCATCAACGACCGCTAAACCTAGAGGCACAAGAGGGTGGGTCAAGTAGCACTGTAGTTCCTCCTTCCTCACAGAATGAAACCGAACAACGTGATCCAGAAGGGAACATTATTATGAAGGAAGCTACCGAGGAAGATGCTAAGAAAGAGCAGACTGAGTTCATCACACCAGAATTCATTGATCAAGTTCATAGAGAAGAGGAAATTAAGAGGAAGGAAAAAGAGGAGACGGAAATATTACTTCGTAGCAATGATGAAGACGAAGAATTCTTTGACAATGATCAACTCATCAACTCTCCTCCTCAATCATCTTCAAAGGATCCACCGATTCCCTCAGGCACACCTCCAAAGGTTCCTTCACCTCCTCCATCAGAACCTGACCATGAATCATCTTCATCATCATCACATCATTCATCTCCACCACCACCAAAGAAAACATCCAAAGGCAAATCGATCAAGAAGAAGAAGGGAAGCAAATCATCCTTGACAGCATCTCAAAGGATTAGACAAGCTGTTGATATGGCAAGACAAAAGAAGAAGGAGACACAACCTCACGCTGGAGACCTTAAAGACCAAGTTCAAAAGCTCTCAAAACAGGTCAAAACTTTGACTACTCAAGTCAAGGATCTCAAAGACTCTACGGGATTGGTTGAAAAGTTACTTTAAGCAGATATGAGCAGAATGATCAAGGAATACACTGCCGAATACCTTACTGATAATCTTGCTGCAATTGCTCAACCAGCAGTGTCAGAACTTCTTGAGCCAATTCGTTCAGAGTTGAATACCAGGATCAAGCATAGTATCGAACGCATGCTTCTGTCTATACCTTTCTACCTCCGCACCGACAGGGCTCCTCCAGCACCAACTGAACTTTCAACCGAAAAACTACAAGCCCTGTTAGCTGCTAAGCTCAGAAATAAGGAAGACAAGACTCCTGAAGAATCAACAATGTTTGAGGCACTCCAAATAATTTCCTCGAAAGAATCATGCAAGGAAGCTGCTGGGAAACACAAAAGACCTAGGAAGGATGATGATCCTGACTCTGATCCCAAAAGCAAGAAGTCAAAGACATCTAAAGGACTATCATCTTCTCAACAACCACATAAGACTTCCAAGGCTCCACCCACCAAGCAACATGCACCAGCATCTGGCTCCGGTCCAACTCAGTCAGAAGAACCATTCATGCTACAACCAACTAACACTCAGGAAGAACCCGTATCACCTACTCCCGAATCACAAATTCCTGAATTTCAAGTTGGACCATCATCTACAACAAAAACCAAGGGGAAAAAGAAGTCTACAAAGTCAAAGAAAAAGAAGAAGAAGTCTACTTCATTCTCATGGTTAGATGTGGAAGAAGCTCCCAAATCTGATTGGTTGACCGAGATGATCAATGCACAACCACCACTTGAAGCCAATGAACCATTGCCAGGAAATACTTTGCAGATGACTCAAAGTATCATGACGGAACTTCATGTTGAACGGTTGACCAATGCTGAACTGAAAAGGATCAATCGTGAAGCAATGGACTTTCTAAAGAAAAGATCAGGGAATAAAGTTGAACTCGAATACCACATGGAGAACATTGCCTGCGCACTATCTGGCACGTTCGACTAGCTCAACCCTGAATCCAACAACGACACGGAGAAGAAAGACAAGACTCCCTACTTCAGTGACTGGACAAAACCATTGCCTCTTCTAGGCTTTCCTGAGAAACCTAAGATTCTGTACCGACACTTCTTCAACAACGAACTCAGATACCTTCAACACGCTCACGAGACGTCCAAGGAACGATATGCATCTTCACTGACGATTTCCGTTCCAGCAGCCAGATACGAACTACCTGACATTGAAGTGACTACACCAATTTTCAGCATATCAGTTGTCACCTACAACAAGGAAGCTCTTCTCGGTATTCAACACTGGCCTGAGAAACGAAAACTCGGCTACACCCACAGACTACATCTTAAGTCAAGTGAAAATGTGAAGCAACCGCTTCGTATCGTTGAAATCATAGAAATCGTTGAAGACAGAAGATTCAACTACACTTTTATGAAAGAAATCATCGTCAAGAGACTGGATGAGAAACGGTACAAGTTTTGTAAAGCAGACTTCCCAGATCTGAACCTGAATGACATCGAAGACATGTATTTGCTAAAGGTTCAAGGAAAGATGCTCAACTTCGAAAAAGAAACACAGTACAACTTCATCGCTTCTCTACTACTCTACATCAGATGGGTTATAGTTCAAGAAAGAGTGGAAGATCTTCAACTAGGCGTGGAAAGTTATCAAAACAACATCAACCTCACCAAACAACAACTCATGTTCACTGGAATTCAAGGGCTATCATAGTACACTCTTGTGCAACAACCATCATTTGGAGTCACCTACCTCAACAAGAAAATTAAACTTCGTCTTATGAGGTTCGATGAAATTCAGAAGATTTGTGACGAGACACTTCAAAGAGTTCGTGATGGGTTGGCAGAAAGGTTGGATGATGAAAAGAAGAGGTTAAAAGAGGGTCGAGAAACGAGGTGGAAAGCAAATGGACGTAGAATGATTCGCAACTTTGTGCACACCATTGAAGAAAGGTTGTACCGTCGTCAACAGATCAGGAGGTTAGAAAGCTACATCGGTGTTCGACCTTCATTTCTGGTCTTGACATTCAGACGACCTGATCCACAGTTCACAGACTTTGATGCATAGCCGAATGATGAACTTCAGCTCCCATTCTTCCGGTACCAATATTTCAATATTTTCATTTATATTGATTGATTTGTAATTGCTACGGCTTGTGCACACATAACAGTGTACAACCCGAACTTTGTATTTAAAGGACCCTGTGGTACGCATCATTGCTACAATCCTAATATAAGGAGTGAAAGATTCTTACTTTTGAGTAGAATTAACAAACTTTTCATGATTTCTACAATTCTGCTCAAAAGACAAGTATTACACCTCAATAAGTAATCACTTGTTGAGGGGGAGTACTTGATTTCAAACATCGTTCTAAATCTTAAAGTCTTGATTAATTTCTTCCCATAAGACTCAAAAAGGCATATTTTAATCAAAAACATATACAAAAACAACATTTAATACGCTATTTTTGAGGGGAAGAAGATGAAAAGTGATTAAAATATGATGTCAAAAGTTTTATCTTGTTCGAGCTCGACTCAGAATTGACCCACGAATTGACGAAACAACAAATGTTAGTATTCGAAAGGATTTATCCGAGTAGAAAGTACCGTTTTGAGAAACTCTTTTTAGACGTTTACTTTGACGGGTCTAACTTCCTTTTAGGAATGTTAACAACTTCAAGTCAGTTATTAGGGCTAGTTATCACCTAAAAACTGATAATGTATCTCTTTAACTAAGCAACGTAAACGTGTCCCTCGGGTACATGTCTATTAAGAAGTGGATCAATTCAAAAGTGCCAACTCTTCCCGCATATGCAAATTTCTGAAAACATTCATAAGCATATGTGGAGGGGGAGTCTTTCATAAGAAATCCAAAACCTCAAAGTGTTAACAAAAAGCTTTATGATTATAAACACTTTGAGAGATTTTCAATGATTTGGTTCAAAGGCATCAATAGGATAGTCATGGAGTTACAAGGTGACTAAGGATAGGTAAAACCAACCTATGATCCCCCAGAACCGGAGGGATCTACCCAAGGACATCACCAATAGTTAGAAATTAGAAGTCCTTAGGTATGATATGAAAAAAAAAGAGAAAAGAATGAAAGGAGAAAGAAGGGGTTGAAGAATTAAAAAGAAATGAAAGAAAAGGGTGAAAAGAAATAGCCCTCCATTTATCAACCTTAGGACAGACACCGGGTTCAATTCATACGCTACTAGTCGTTGCTAAGGCGACACCGGTATTGAAGATAAAGACGCCATGGACCCAGTGACGCAATGCACCGAAACCTTCTTAGCCACTCAGGCATCTCTCAAAAGATGTTTGTTTCATTCTCACGGGGAACCAGTGTAATCTATCGATCGTCTATTAGAGATGGTTGATATTGAAACAGGAGGCCCTCTGCTCCATGCCTCCGCATAGGAAACCAAATGTGCACTTATCGAGTCTAGAACCACGAGATAACATAAAAGATCTCTTAGGAACACATAATATTTCTACACTAAGTGTCTTGCATCATTGGACACTAAGTGTAAATTAGTGAGTCCTTCGCAGATCTTAGCAATCTGCCTTGAACGTTTATGAGGGATTTACTTATGTATTTCATGAATGATTGAATGGAAATCCTGCCAGGGTCAACATCAAAAATCCCTGACAGCAGGTCACTTCGGTGATTCCTTGTGGATTACGCTTAGTGTTTACGATGGTCCCAAACGGTCTACAGTCGTGGGGTGATCTCCAGCGACTCACCTAATCGTGGGTGTACCTATGTATGTCTGTGTAAGCCCTCTAGGGGGTATCCGATTAGGAACGGCCTTGGTAAGGATTAGAAGGAGTCTTCACACTATGCTGTCGACAAATTCTAATTCCGAACCTGTAAGTACCGGATGTTTTATTGCTAACTGTTTTAATGCAGGTTCAGTCACCATCTTGAACACCAACTTCCACATGCTCATACTTGCATCTCTACAACTATGAAAGCTCTCATGAAAGATCGAAGCAACATTTAAGTCAAAGATAGATTCCATGCTAAAAGAATCTACAAAGTGATAAGACAACGATCTAAAGCAAAGCAACATCTAAAGAAGGATTCTATGTCAACACTAAGTATCTTCATCAATGAAAAGAGAGCTTCACACGGATGAAAGTTTCAAACGTCAAAGATGTATGAGCATGTCGGAAAGAAGCAGATCCACTGGAGTCTAAGAGAGTGACGAATGGCAGATTACTACATCATTTAATCATTTCCACATCATCAATGACAAAGAACAAAGAACGATGAAACATTTCTACTAATCTTATTTTGAAGACGTCAAAAGCTATGAAAGTCTACAATTAAAGATAATGACAATGACGTCAAGCAACCTCAAATGACCGTGACGAATATCACTCCTTAATAACCGATCCTTAGGGGGAGATTGTTAGGATCTAAGTTTATCAACATTTATCATGTCTCAGTTATTTCAGTACATGTAATAGGTTGCTACTATATCTAGTTTATTTATGTAACGTTTGGAGTCCACTAATTGTCCAATGGGCCACAAAGCCCACGTCTAGACATGATAGGGAGGAAAGGGAATGTTGCCCTAGTCCTCACCTATAAATAGGACTTCATGTATTTCATTTATCTTTTTGGTTATTTCAATATTTAAAGGAAACTCTTGCACTTTATCTTTCTCATTTGTTATAATCAACCAAACTCTATTTCTCATCTTATTTCTATCATAATCATTACTTGTGTTTACAATATGGTGACCTAACAACATGTGATAGAGTAGTATGTTGAGGATCAATGAGTCTCTTTTCTTCTTCGTTAGTTCCATTGGTAGTAACGCGTCCCTTGACTTCCGTAAAAGATGAGAAAGGGTCTTTGGCAATGAAAAGTTCGAGTTCCTCTATATCCTTCATAGGATTGAAGTCATCCTCTTCAATCATGGTCGTGTCCATCAGCTCATTCTTGAATTCTTTCTCGAGCTCCACCAAAATCGGGTTGATAACAGGTGCTTTATATGCTTCATTAGGTAGTATAATATATTCCACCTCATCATTCTTTTGTTTTGCAACCTGTTTTGGAAAACTAGCAAGATTATTAGTAACGGGATTAATAATATTAAATAAAATTTTACCACTTTGTATTATAAGTGACTCTAATTCATCTTGTGAGTCTCCATCTTTAACTAGCGGTCTTTCAATTTCATCTTCGTCCCAAATATCCGCGTCGAATAAGTCAACCCAGAATTCTTCACAATCTCTTATTGGGTCATAACCTGGCTTATCCATTTTACTCCTAAATTTTTCTTTTTGTAGTGGTAATTGCGGTATGTTATCGTACACAATAGCATCAAACTTTTCAATATCAGAATACTCATTATCTTCATCCGATGGAATATCATCATGGTGTTTTTGATAGGATGAGAATATATCTTCCAACTCGGGTGGAAAATCACAAGTAATAGCACTGTACATCATTGTTCCACATTCATCTTCATTTTTATCATAAGCACTTTCGGATGAATAAGCTTCTTTGTAAACAATTGCCGGATTTTCATTCAAATCAAACACATGTGACTCTTCTTCATCTTCGGAAATTTTCAAAGAAATAGCATCATTAATAACTATTGCAGGAATCCTAATTGCACCAAGATCATATGATTCTTCTTCATCATCATCATTGGATAAAGTCCAAGTGTGTCGAAATGGCAATTTGTTTCTTTTTTTTTCCTGACTTTTCAAGCTCTAATAATAAGTATTCTTCCATCGTGGGTTCTTTATCATTGATGACTTGTGCACCATATCTTGCTTTTTCCCAATCGTACACCTTATTATCACACAAGGTTCTTTCTTTGTTAAGCTTAAGATATTCTTCCATAGTAATGTCTGGATTGTCCATCTTCATATTACCTGAAAGATAAACAACCAAGAACAGCAGTAACCGAAACAAAAAATAAAAACTAAATACTAAAAATTAAATAAACACGAAAAAGTATTTTTGGGTCACAGAAGATCGATGCGCCGTATCTGACAGACAATAGATACGCCGTATCGATACAAGTTAATACACCGTGTCCAACAGACAATGGATAAGTCGTATTAGCTTCCTGCAAATTTTTTTTTTAGGAAATTTTAAAATTAAAAATCACACAAATTAAAAAAAAATTTGCCCACAGAGCGACAATANCCAAGAACAGCAGTAACCGAAACAAAAAATAAAAACTAAATACTAAAAATTAAATAAACACGAAAAAGTATTTTTGGGTCACAGAAGATCGATGCGCCGTATCTGACAGACAATAGATACGCCGTATCGATACAAGTTAATACACCGTGTCCAACAGACAATGGATAAGTCGTATTAGCTTCCTGCAAATTTTTTTTTTAGGAAATTTTAAAATTAAAAATCACACAAATTAAAAAAAAATTTGCCCACAGAGCGACAATACGCCGTATTCACAGACAAGAATACGCCGTATTGAAACAGAAAGATGCGCCGTATTCACAGACAAGAATACGCCGTTTCTCCCTTTTGAGACAGACACACAAATAGTAAACGAATAAACTAAACACACAAAAACAAACTAAAAACAGAAAAATACCAATAAAACTAGTAAAAAGATAAATTCACTCCCCGGCAGCGGTGCCAAAAACTTGATGTGTCATTGTATAGGTGATTATTCCTTATCAAGTTATAAATTTATATTTTGCCGGCTTAACCTATAACAACACTAACGGGCAATGTACCCGATCAATGAAGCCTAGTTGGTAAGTAGGGTGTCGATCACTAAGAGTGAGATTTCTAATGTACTAATTCTAAAGGTATTCGACTCGACTAAATTAATCCTAAACTAATGCAAAGGGGGGTTCAGCCTGAGAGACTGGCACAAATTTGGTTTTATATTAAACTAACTAACTAAACTAAACAAACAATAGAAGCTTGAAGATATCAAAGATAAGAAAAACCTGTTAACCAAGTTCAGTCATAAATGATTAAGTTTTGATAAGTTCCTAAGACATGTAGTGATGGTGCTCACGACTAGGCGCGGTCAATCCTACCTCTAGTTTTCCTAGAGTCTAGATTCCATTTTAAGTCTTCTTGACTGATTAATCCTGTCACAATTAATCGGAATCCACATAAAGCTGCTTAATAATTACTTTGTTTATTATTAAGTAGCTTGTCACTTGTTTTATTGCTAGTTTTATATGAAGTGTATATTAATTAAACCTATCTCGTTGGTTTTATTATATCGGCGAGTAAACCCTTAATGATTACTTATGACTATCCTATTTATCCAAAGACGTCAGATTAAATAGGCGAGGAAGGGGTATGGCAGCCCATGTAATGCTCAGCTAGACATAGAGGTTATCAAAGCATTAATATAAATTCACCAAATACATCAAACATATAAACTTTAATTGATGGGAAAGCAATTTTAAGGCAGGTATATGATTTTCCGCAGTCACATACTACCGGCCATCAATCCTGATGAATTAAAGTGTACTATTACAATAAAACAAGACTACTTAACATAAGTAATCAAAATGAAGACTGAGCAACCAATCGAATTAGGAACACATCAAAACATCAAATAATCATAAACTTGGTTAACACATAAGGGTGTTAGCCCATAATCTCTGTAACAAAGCACATAAACATAATCATAATGAATAGAGTATAAACATAGTGAATATGATACGATAACAATGATTGGAGATGTTCTTCAAGGATAATTAGGTCTTCAAGGTTGATCTTCTGCTATTTGGAGGGTCTTTGTTCGTCTGGGAATGGCCCTAAGGGTTCCCAAGGATACCCTAATTCGTGAATGAGCCCAGAATTTATAGATTCTAAAATCGGGGTCGATACGGCGCATCTAGAGAGTTAGATGCGCCGCATCTATAAGTAAACGTAGCCTCCATGTCTGAAACTGACAAGATATGGCGTATCTAGAATTCTGATATGGAGCATCAGCAAATACGGTGCATCTAAAGACCTGATGCACCACATCTCCTTCGGAAACAGGTAGATATCCTTCTTCTCTTTCCGTGGCCGCTTGAATCAACTAAAACGAAGTCCGGATGAAGATTTTATGGCCAATATACGAAAGCGTCTTCAAGTGTCGACTTGTAATCTTTGACTTCTTCTTTAAGTTTCTAATCTTCACTTGATGTATCGGTATAGATTGTATGTGGCCAATACGGCGAATTGGATTGGTCCGATGTGGCGTATCAAGGTAACTTCGTGTGGGGTTCAAGATTATTATATTTGAGAATATTCGTACACTGCTTTTAGATGCGGTGTATATTCGATCTCTTATGCGGCGTATCTGGAGTAGAACAAGTTGATTCTTCTTCATTGACCAAAGTTTCATATGCGACGCATGATAAAATCTGATGCGGCGCATGCTTCAAAATCAGGCAATAGTCTTTAATCTCTTCAATTCAGCAGACTTTTCCAATCATGATCATTTTGCTCCATTTTACGTCCATAATAGCTAACTTTCACCAAATGCTTGTTTATAAATGTGAATTACAAAAGTAGGCGATTAAGTATCAATTCTCATATAACATAATATAAAATAAGTGAATAACATAGGATAGATGATGCTAATAAAATGTACTTATTTGATGTCATCAAAACCCAAGGCAAAACCCTAAATCCTTTCTAGACAAAACTAGGTTAAAACAAAACCTAAAACCAAAACGAAGCTACTTTAGCACCTCAAAACTAGTAACCAAGCACCCCTAGCACCTCCCTAGAACCAAGCTAGCAACCTAGCACCTCCCTAGCAGCCAAGCAAGGAGGTGGATCACCACCTTGTCACCACCTTGGCTCGTTAGAACCGCCATGGCCATAACCGACCTAAGGGCGCCCCCTAGCTAGTTGTAGCTCGCCATAGTCACCTCCTAGGCATCCTTAGTCACCATGTAGCTTTGTCTAATCACCTTCCCCCTCCTCGCCACCTCGTGCTCTCATTTCTTGGGCACCACTCCTTCGTACCCTATAAATAGCGAGCCACACCCTTTCATTTCTCTTCACACCTTCCTCTCTTCTTTACCTCACATATTTCTGTAAGTACTAAGTCCCTAAGACCCTAAGACGTTGAGTAGAAAGCCCTTGATCCTTGTCGAGTTGAGTTTTGAGCCGAGAAACCCTAGTTTGCCTCGTTAAGTCTTCCCCGACCTAGGTAAGCCTTACCTTTGCATATACTAGCTATATAACTGACTTAAGACACTTAGGAGAGACCTTAAATACCTTAGAACCCTTAGATAGGACCTAGAACCCATTTGTTTGCATGCTTTCATTTTTGAAACCCTAGTTTGATCGAATTGCATGTTTATGTGGTTATATGCATGTTCTTGAGCTATAATCTGGTTTACATGACTTATTTGAGTTAATATAAGTTAAACATAATCTAGGAAACTTAATTGTTTTATAAAAATATAGTTTACTTAAATTTAGGACTAGTTTTGCAGAAGTTTACATGCATAGGGGTATATACTGTAAATTCCTGAAACTATAAAGTCTAGGGATTGTTTTTGACATTCCTTAGAAGCTATAAGTATAAGGACCCTTTTTGCAAAGTTTAGAAACCTTAGGATAGAAAGTAAAACAAGTTATATAGTTATAAAAGGATTAGTTTTGCAAATATAGTTAACTTATGGGTAAAATAGGTAAATATTGATAGTTAGTATACTCTAAGGACCATTTTTGTCATTTCTCTAAGATAGTTAAGTTTAGGGACTATTTGTGCAAAAGTTAGATAGTCATAACTTATAAGTTATAAGTTCAGGGTAGAAAATGTAAATATATAAACTTAAAAGATATAAATGGACTATTTTCATATAAGTGTCAAAAACCTATTTTTCTTTTTTAGAAGAAAGATTATATATATGTCCAATCCCCAGTGGTGGTGGGACCAACCAAGTTAGAACATGACACAATACTAGGGAGCTTCATGTGAGGGGTATCATGTGGATATTTCGTCTTGACGAGTTTGCTGGGTTTACGATTTAAAGTGTCCTGGCTCCTCAAACGATTATATGCATGACCTCTGAATTATGATGGCCCGAACGGTGTCATGTTATAACTAAAACTTAATAACAACATAACTCAATACTAGGGAGCTTCGTGTGAGGAGTTATATACTTCTGAATTATGATGGCCCGAACGATATTATGTTGGCAGCATAATACAATAGTAGGGAGCTTCATATAAGGAGTTATACTTCTGGATTACGATGGCCCGAACGGTGTTATGTTATATATAGAAATCCTAAGAGTGATTAGTTAAGAAAACCTAGACTAAGGCTTGACATACATACACCTACACTACCGTCAGGATACGTGAGTAAGCTGTCTAAACACCTACCCTACTTACCTAAGACCCATGTGAGTTTTTGTAGCCTCACACTTTTTAAATACTTTACATACCCTGTGAGGGGGATACTTGCTTTAAACCGAATACAAGTCTTTTCTATCGTTATTGCACAAGTGATACCATCTGCCACCATTACATAAATAAAATTCATGAGCCATAATCACTTGTGGGTTTTACACAAGTGAACGCGAGTATAGTTGATAGATCTATTGGAGTTTGACACCTCCCGTTGGTTTAGCTCAGCTGGGTAACCAATAAGTACTATACTTGAAACCCCTAAGGATTAACTTTGGCAAGTTATCATTCTTGTCCCCTCATGGTTGGGTCTGCAGCCCCCATGACCCGGACTGTTAACGTGCGGTTTCATGAGCTTAGTGCAATAATACTTCCTAAAAACCTTTACTCCTCGGGTTTAAGCTGAACCATGTGGAACTTGTATTCACTCTTTACTCACTTAAACCTATGACTCTCACTCAACCTAGTGTTGACTTTTAAGCATGTTATCCTAGGTGTATGAGCCCTTTAGGAACCCTGGCACGGTGTGACACTGGACATGAGGACATCCATAATAATTATTATTCATTAGTTTTCCCTTAAAAAGGAGTCTTTGGGACCTCACTTACCTTTTACTATAAAAACTCTAATGAATAAATGAATGATAACACCTTTTTCAAAAACGTCTCTTTTCGAGTCGTTTTCTATTATCTTGTCTTTGTTTCCATGAAGTAATACCCCAACTCTAAATCCACTGCGATCTATGAAAAATGGGGGTGTTACAATTTGAGACGGTGAGAGTATTAGTTTTCGTAAGAAATCTTAATTTCCTCTAAATATTTTATTTGGTTGAAGTCTTGTGTAACGGGAGGATGAAGACTCTATTGTCTCCAATATCCTTCGTCTCCATTTCACAACCAACATAAAGACTTATGATCACTTTCTTTTTTGTGATAACATGGTTGTAAACTTGGGGTGACAAACTGACAACCATGTTGCGGAAGAAGAAAAAGTATGTGTCACTATTATTTTGGAAAAATTCTTATCTTTTGCTAACAACAATCCTATGGGTCGTGGTTAAATATTTCATAAATAAAAAATCAACTATTAATGAACACTAAACATGCCATGTTTAACATCACATTTCATGTTTAAAACAAATAAATGTGTATAATTATAGAAATTATTAGTTTATTTAATGTTAAAATTTTAATTATGAAATGCTTAACTAAAACTAATAGGGTCT
This sequence comes from Artemisia annua, assembly GCA_014162995.1. Classification (NCBI taxonomy): domain Eukaryota; kingdom Viridiplantae; phylum Streptophyta; class Magnoliopsida; order Asterales; family Asteraceae; genus Artemisia; species Artemisia annua. The sequence continues at coordinate 98,279 of LBNU01023261.1, forward strand.
GTTTGGTTCACAGAATGTAGCAAAACCCTTTTTTTAAACCGTGTATTTTTTTATAAGAAAAGGACGCAGGGGTTAAACACAACAATATACCGACCATCTAACATCCAACTCTACCCAAACCCCCACTTTACCCCACGTTCATTTACTCTACACATTACACAACTCTTTGACTCACATAACACACATCAAGATTCAAGAANAAACACACACACACACACACATACACACACACCCAAACCACAAACACAAAAAACACTTCATTCAGATCTCACACAAACCTCACATTCCCATTATCATTTCTCACAAGAGCACCATAATGGACGCCTTACAAGACGACGACAGTGGCATGATATGCACTGAACACCCTTTCAAAAATACCACACCAGCTGGTGGCATTTGCGCCTTCTGCCTCCAAGAAAAGCTTGGAAAGCTCGTGTCCTCCTCTTTTCCAATCACTGTCTTCCCATCTTCTTCTTCTTCTTCACCTTCTTTCAGATCTGATACAACCAATGTTAGTACCACCATCACTACTACAGCTGCTGCACCAAACCCTACTAACCCTACTGAGTGTCATTATATTAACCAACATCCAAACAAGTCTAGGATACTTTATTTACTAAGCCATAAAAAGAAGAAAAAGAATAATGACATTACCAACATCAACCTTAAGAGAAGCAAGTCAACTGCTACCCCACGTATGCGTCACGCGCCGGGACAAGGTGGCGCGTTGCGTTACATGGAAGGTGAAGAGGGTTTATCAGGGTCAAACAAACGTGGGTTTTGGTCGTTTTTGTACATGCAAACATGCAAAGAGATCAGGCATTTCGTCCAACATGTTATCAGGATCCCAAAGATCTAAAGAGAATGAGATGATTATAGTTGAAGAGAATGATAGTCCACGTCAGCCGTCGTTTGACCGGAAGGTTTCACGGTCCAGATCCGTCGGGTGCGGCAGCCGGAGCTTCTCCGGGGACTTTTTTGAGCGGATTTCTACCGGGTTTGGTGACTGTACGCTCCGGCGCGTGGAGTCCAATCGCGAAGGGAAGAAAGGGACTAACTTACGCGCCGTGGGCCACGACGGCGCGTGCATGAAAGAAAGAGTCAGGTGCGGTGGTTTGTTTAGTGGGTTTATGATTACTTCATCTTCTTCGTCTTCTTCATCTTCATCTTACTGGGTTGCTTCAAACCCTAATGACGTCATAGGTGGTAACATGAATGGGAAGATGACGTCAGCAGGGATGGGGATGACGTCAGCACATGGAAGGAGCAAGAGCTGGGGATGGGCTTTAGCAAGCCCTATGAGAGCTTTTAGCAAAACATCAACAACAAAAAAAGAAGGTTCAAATAATAATAATAATAATAAAAATCAAACACCAAATTTATCTGCTATTCCATCATTATTGTCTGTGAGAAGCTAATGTTTTTTTTTTAAGTTTTTTTTTTTGGTTAAAAATTTCATTTTTCATTTAATTTTTATATTTTTTTTTGGTTTTTTTTTAATGAATTAGATGGATTTTGAGATTTTAGATCTATCTGGTTTATGAAAAAGGGATCAAGAAAATATAAGGTTAAATGAAAAATGGGAAATGAAAGTGGTGTGAAGTACTAATAAAATGTTGTTATAAGCTAGTGAAATCACCATTATACTCTCAAGTAAACATTTTTATTTAGTATAAATTGGTTCCTCTTATTTTGTTTATGGAGATATTTATTTTAGTATTGTTTTATATGGAGATCATATATTAATTGTAAAAGTTCTTGTGAAATGATAGTGCTACTACTAGAAACAAGTGTGCTTTTTCTTGGTCTTCATTGGGTTGATTGGGTATGATTTATTTATATCATGGACCTTCACATGGACCTTCACGTGGATGTGAAGTTATGATAAGTTGATAATGTTTGGTTGGGTTTTTTGTTAGAAAAAGAAATAAAGTAGGCATATGAGAAATGATGAATAGCTTTTTAGAAGATTTGATAAGAGTTTTAAAAGGGTTACAAATGTCTATTTCACCTTTTGGTTATGTTACTAGATTGTTTGTGGGATTAACTTTATGTAACCAACAATTTGCAAATGTTTTGACAATGACTTTTAGCTTATGCATGTGTGGAAAGTTGGTTGATAGTGGAATTTAATACATGTACTTTCTGACTAGTCATGTTATGAAAAATAGTTACAACTAGACAAGTTAATTGCCTCTAGGTTTAAATTGTCTATTGTCGGAAATAAGAGAATCTCAATTACTATTTCATTAAGTAGTGTTTTTTTTGGCATTTGACTGCAATCTAATATAGTTTATTTTCATCAGAATAGGATCCTTTAAAGTAATTTTAGTAAAGTTGTGAGATTGTTAGCCATTGGATCAAATTCAATGTCTCATGACTTTCTAATCCAAGTCAATTTTCATCATGTCTCAATCTTGATGCTGAACACTAGTACTTAGTAGTTTCTTATCTATCTGTCTATCTATCTATTGTTAGACTAGATGCAATGGTGGTGCTGATAATCGCCATGTCATGTCATCGCAACATCATCCTCTTTCGTTACATTTACCTCGTCATAATAACTTGTTATTTATCACTATTTATCTGTGTCTCGGTAAACACACAATAGTACGTGCAAAGCACTCATGTCGGTACACAAAGCAATCATGCACACGCACAAAATTGACATTAGACGATGGTGCATAGTCCACTTTCTTCTCCACTTTTTCCTGGCTCCACGCGTTACCTCAGGCTGCAAAACCCACCACAGTAGTGGTGGCTTGCAGTCACCTTTCCACCCTTCTGAGAAGAATTAGAAGCATGGTCTCATTTTTTGCCGTTGATCAAGTAAAATGATCAATAATGTTTACATCCAAGGTATTGCTTAATGTTTTAGCCTTTTATATGTTACAATAAACCGGCTTTTGCTTTCTATTTTGACACATCTGTCACGACATATCTTAAAGCACTTGTAGTAGTTATCTAAATCAGTGTCCAGACGACTTCTTTGTTTCCTACGTGTTTACTCGTATTGACGTTTCCTTGCACCGGTTGTCAAGTGACCAAGTTAGTTCGCCATGATGAAATCGGTGGGGCATTTTTTTTTAGGGTATATTTGCATATTAGACTTATGTGAGTACCTTTTTTTTTTTTTTTTTTTTTTTTTTTTTTTTTTTTTTTTTTTTTTTTTTTTTTTTTTTTTTTTTTTTTTTTTTTTTTTTTTTTTTTTTTTTAATCATTTATGATCATTATGATTATCATTATCATTATCATTTTTTTTTAAGGGTATCTTGCATATTAGACTTATATGAGCGCACTTTTATTGTGTTCTAATTATAAAATATTGACAACTTATTTGATCGTATGATATGTTTACCAAGTAACGGTTTATTTACATAAAGGGCATAGTTAATTTTTTTGATAGAACTTCTAGGTTGTGACAACGGGTGGCATACGCCACGGAATTGAGGTAATTTATGCGGTACATTGACTGCCTTCGAATTGTCAATGTCAAAACACTTTGATACTCCGTATTACTTTTCGTATTATGTTTAAAGAATGACACTGTCACCTTTTAATGGCTTTTATAGACTTTTATTATGGAGCATTGATATAGGGATCTAACTAAATGGACCTAATGTATAAATGACTTGTACAGTTACGTCACTGTACAAGTCATTTATGCATTACTGTACAAGTCATTTATGCATTAGGTCCACTTTTAGGTCAATTTAGGCTCATTTATCATTTTCTTTTATTATATCATGTCTATTTATGAAAGGAAATGATTTTTATTTTAAATATGTGATAGCGCTTTTGAAATATGAAAAATCAGGGGCATTCGCATATTTGAAAAATCAAAAGGATTATTAGAGTGGTATGTGCAAATAACGTAATCTCATCCGTCTCCCAATAATATACCAACAATTAAAACCCTCTCCTCAGGAAAACCCAATAACACGTTATTTGGGTCATTATTTTTTAATTTTATTTTATTTAAAAACAAACACATTTTATTAAACTTAAACTAAAATTACAATGCATAAAGTAAAATACGACATTTCGAAAAAAAAATTACAATACATAAATAGACTAAATATCGCCGTGTTGTTGTCGTTCTAGCTGTCGTTGTTAAAGATGATCCACAAGATCGTGTCGAAGGTTGGTATGCACCTCTTTATCACGTAGTTCTTTTTGGTTCTTTGCATGTACGTAGCATCTTTCGATCCATTGTATATTGGCAGCGAGACTGACACATATCTCGTTAAATTCACTTATTTCGATTTTTTTTTTGTCTTTTAGTATCATGTTATGCAATATGATGCAACAATACATAATCCTACGTATTCTGCTCACCTAGTAGGCACGTGCGGGTTGTGCTATAATCCTCTGACGACCCTGAAGGACACTAAAAGCCCGTTCCACATTTTTTTTCTTGCACTTTCTTGAGTCCTCTGAAAATTTAAATCAGCGAGACTTAAGGCGATCGTATATGATTTGACAAAAGTAGATCAAGTGGGATAAACACTGTCTGCTAGGTAATATCCTTTGGTGTATGTTCTATCATTCACCGTAAACGAAGCCTCGGGAGCGCGGTCGTCAATGAGGTCATCGAACAAATTCAATTGATATAGAACATTTAGGTCGTTTTTTGTTCCCGCTATACCAAAAAATGCATGCCAAATCCACAAATCTTGAGATGCAACTGCTTCAAGCATTATTGTCGGATGTTTGTAATCCCCCCGTTGGAATTGCGCTTTGAAAGCATTCGGACAATTCTATCTTTCCCAATGCATACAATCTATACTGCCAAGCATACCCGGGAACCCATGTTAGTTTTCTTGTTTTTCACATAGCCGCATAATATCATTGGGGGAAGGTTTTCTTAAATACTCCTTCGAGTATAAATCCCAAATACATTTAGTAAAATTGTCTAAACTAACACGACTAAAAAATTGGCGTATAGCGGTCTTGCATTTCATTGTAGGGTGGATACTCATTTTACCAAGGACAATTGGTCGTAATATAAAAAATTTAAAGTTCTCGGGAATAGGTTCAATGTCATAGTTAATTATACCTTCAACTATTTGTAAAAATAGTTTTCTACTCATCCGAAAACAGCGCCTGAAATTCCTTTCGGGATATTTTGGAGCATCCCAAAATAATCACTCAGTAGACTTTGTTCGGCGGCTTCATATACTCGTGGTATATACGTCCGAGTGTGTGAACTAGTTGCTTCATCATCATTAAAGGCTAGAANAATTATACCTTCAACTATTTGTAAAAATAGTTTTCTACTCATCCGAAACCAGCGCCTGAAATTCCTTTCGGGATATTTTGGAGCATCCCAAAATAATCACTCAGTAGATTTTGTTCGGCGGCTTCATATACTCGTGGTATATACGTCCGAGTGTGTGAACTAGTTGCTTCATCGTCATTAAAGGCTAGAAATTGTTTGTGTTAATCGTATAAACGTAAGAATTCTTCGGCTCGAGTTTCACCGTAAAAAAGATCCATGAAAATTAAAATGTAAGTGAAATATGGAAGAGTGGATTAAAACGTAAGTGAAAGTGTATATATATATTGTGATTTGATTGGAGTGTTTGGAAAATAGATGTCTAAAAGTGGTATTTATAGATGAAAATGAGGGTTGAAATTAATTTGTGTCGGTAAAAATTATTATTATTATTATTATTATTATTATTATTATTATTATTATTATTATTATTATTTCATCGTGACACAACGTTTATCATTGTAAAAAAAAATTGCCCAATGGCGTAAGTGATTGTGGTGGCTAGAGTTGAGATCCATGAAGAACCCATACATGTCATAGAACCTATCAACCAATCATAATCATTCATTTATATTTTCCACTTTTTTTTAAAAACAACATATCTTGTAAACGAATTATATACTTTCGACGAATTTTTTACAAATCATATATGATTTTTCTGGGCGGAAATTTTGAAAGAAAAAAAAAAGTTCGTCGAAAAAAAAAGTTCGTCGAAAGTATATAGCAATGCATATCTATAGAAAGATAATTTAATTCTCGTCGCGATGGTATTTTTTTTTTCGCGTAACGATTTACGGTTTGCGAGATATTTAATTTTTTAAAAAAATGGTGAAAGCTTATTTTTTTATTTTGATAAAAAAAATTAGTGGCTAAGATTGCTTGATTGGTTATATGGTAAAACTTGGTTCTACACGGATCTTTTGGCGTGGTGGCTATTTGCCCAATGACGAGCATGCTATTCGTTTTTCCGCCTTTCGTCCGCCACAAGTACCAATGGCGCGGGTACCACGAGCCCACTTCGAGCACTCTTAGGACTACTCATAATTTTGTATTTAATGTAATTTCATGCTTATTGTGTTTTAAAATTATTGTATGCTTTTTTATTTTGAAAGATGTCACAAAATAATTTGTACGTTTCTTATCGTAACATATTTGATTGGTTTAAAAGTGTAATGGCTTTATTTTTCTTTTACTAAACAATAATTTTGGACGAGGGGTGTTCAGTGTTTGGTCTGACACCGAATAAACAGAAAAATATACCATATCGAGACCGAATAAAACCAAACCAAAATATTTAATTGGTTGTATGGTTTGGGTTGAAATCGAATCAAAGTATATAATCAATGTTTGTTTTGGTTCATGGTTTCATAAGAAATTACCCAAACCGAACCAAACAAAAAACGCGAACATCTATATATACATGAAAACAAAATTAAAACTATATCTTTATAATCATATCCTGTCATTCTAACTAATAGTCTAAAAAAAAAAAGATTTTTTTTTTTCCAAAAATACCCTTTAAATTGGGTTTGGATGCTTTGAGATGGAATATGCAAGCTTTAATGAAGGCTTTTTGTCGAAGAAACTTCTATTTTGTTTTATTCTAATTTACTTCCATTTAGTTGAGAAACATTTTGGTTTGTTAGACTTATGTGACATTTTGATTTGTTAATCTTATTTGAAGTTTAAAGTGTTTATTTATGACTTACTAGTTATGTTATGAAGTCTTGAATTTGGGTTTCTTATTTTAATCAAAACCAAACCGAAGATGTATGGTTTGATTTTATTCATTTTATAATTGGTTTGGTTTGGTTTTGGTTTTGAGTTTATAAATTTTCAAACCGATAAACCAAAACCATACAACTTAAAAACCGGAAAACGTAACCAATGAACACCCCTAGAAATGAGTACTATACTAAGAGTGCACGGTGCACTATGGCAACAACACGCCATTGCCTTTTTTTTTTTTTACCAGCAACGGCCATTCTGCACCCCTCACATGTGCCATTCGTCCCTTTGCGGTTTCACCAACAAGCGTTTGTGTGTGTGTGTGTGTATATGTGCGCGCGCGTGTGTGTGAGTAGGGTATTTTTTGTAATGTGTTATTTGATGTTATTGATAGGAAGAGTATTTTAGTTATTGGATTGACGTTGAGATGACACACCAATAACGGTTATTAGTGTTCTAGTGCACCTAGCACTCTAATAGTCTAATAAAAATAAATTATTGATTATTTTATTTTTGATAGTTTTGTCCGGTTAACCACTAGAATGACTTGAAGGATCAGAATACAATATTTTGAACCAACTGGATGGCCACCAAAATAAGGGAATACACTATGTTAGTTTCATGAAAAAGTATAAAACTCATACAAAGCTTTATCTTTCATTTTACCCGTAGTGATCATTTGTTTCATGTACATGTGGCATTAAGAGGTTTATATTCTTGAACCTCTTCATAATTTAATGCATGTGTTATTATGAATCATTTGAAAAGTTGTAAAAGGTTTTTACATAGCCTGGTGATTTCCGGCCGCCGCAACCCAAACCAATCCGATTAAATTCTTCCTATTCAACTCGTTTTTCTATTAATCTCTTCATTGGGATTATTGGTATAACATTTAGATTTTGATTGGTTTGGGTTGCTAGGTCGTTTCCTTATTGTTTTTTCTTCGTAAGTCACTAGTTTATTATTATCTGGTGGCAATTGGTGATCATGGCAAAAAACCTAACTTCACTTTCTTTGGTTCGTTTAATCCTATAAATCTACGATTGGTTTTTAGTGTTGCGGAAATATATTTTTAGGGTTCTGCCATTATCCTTGCTTATTAATGTTTTTTATTCTTTGATCATCACTTCTTAACAATACTACGCAAAGGTTAACCCTAAACCTTCACTATTCTGATCTGCGATTTCTTTGCCTGTTTAGGGTTACCATGTTTTTCATTCCACGAATATCATTGTTAGATTGTCGTCTAGTGCGTGGTTTTGTTACTGGGTTATTTGTTGTGTTGGTGATTGTGTTCTGATCTGTAACGATAAACCTAACCCTACATTTAAGGTTTGGTTTTACTAATAAGAGTTTTATATGGCTGTGGTTTAGCTATTCATTTTTTGGAAGTTGCTTGAGCATATCTCTTACGTGGGTTATAGAGATGAATTTTTGGTTATGCTGCTGGGAATATTACGTCTATGAATTATGGTGTTGATACCATGATTCTATTGTGTGTTGTTGATTTGGAAGTTGTGTTTTGTGGGTATAGTGATAATGAAGAACCTTTATTTCGTCTTACTTTTGGGATGAGTTAAATCCTAATTACTTAGGGTTTGATTGTGTTTCTTCGCTATTACTACAAGCACATGATTACATGTTGAAGATGATCGTAGCACCTGTTGCTAATATGGGTTTATTTAGGCATGGTAGTTGTGTTTTGGTGTTAGGATGCATCCTTGACCTGGTTAACAGTAAGACTTGGGTCTTGTGGTCATTGTGCATGATTCTGGTTTTATTGTTACTTTTGGCTTGTCGCTTGGTCTTTCAAGGCTTCTTTGTGTAAATTCATGTTTCTATGTCAAATTCAGACATGACTCATGAAGGTGTATTGGAAGTGTGGTTTGGCAGCTGTTGATTGGCAAACCGTTGATGTCATATCTAAAGGTGTGGTGTGGTATTTTAAAGCTATTTTTGTCTCATTAGCTGGGGATATTTCTCTAGGGCTGTATCTAGGATTGGTGTTTCAACTGATGTTCAAGTCAATCTGAATGTTAAAACATCTATCTCCGCAATTATTGTTGTTCATGTACTTGTTGGTGATTGTTTGTATTGGTCTATGCGTTATGATGGGGGTGTTTATGGTGCACTCATACTTGATAGGTCGATACGTTTAGTTATGATGTGCAAGTCGGTAAAGTCTTATGGTATTTGGTTGGAAGCTAAATCAGTTTTGGTGACATTACAACTGATCCGTGTGATGATGGTCATGAAGCCTAATCCTACCATACTTGTTTCATGAGGTTTCATCGTGTAAGTTTTATTCTGCATGGTTGACGATGTAGATGACTATAATGGCTATGAAGACTCAAGTGCTTACTTGAGAAGGGCAAACATTTCTTAATTTCATTTATAGTTGTTGTAGGTTGGAAGTTTATTTTGTTTGTTATAAGAATGGCCTGTCATTCTTATATAGTGTTATGTAAGTGTCCTAAGGGAATGTTTTGAGGGAAGTCACTCTCATCCTTTGTATTTCAATGTTTTTTGGTGTAATGAATTTTACCAGGGTGAAAAATCCCTTTTACCCAATGTTTTTACATAGTGAAGATAGGTTTACAACATTAAAAGATTTATAAATTAATGATTATGCAAGCTTATAAACTTATATAAAGCTTCACTATTGTAAATAGGGCTGTAAACGAACCGGACGAACACGAACGGAGCCTTGTTCATGTTCGTTCATTTAATTTTAATTGGACAAATAAACGGACACAGACGCTTAAATGGACGAATTTTCTTGTTCATGTTTGTTTATTAAGAAAATGAGGTGTTCATGTTCGTTCATTAAGATACTAAACGAAGGCTAACCGAATATAAACGATGAAACATAAATGAAAATAGACAAACAAACATAAACTTTATTAAATTTTGCACAATATATTGTTTTATAAGTGTTGTTTTGTTTAAACAAATTAATTTTAAAATTATAAAATTAAAAGATATGATATACGAACATAAAAAGATAAATGAACATAGACGAACGTTCACGAACGCATAATCGGACGTTCACGAACATAAATGAACGGACACGACTTTTGTTAGGATCTAAGTTTATCAACATTTATCAAGTCTCGGTTATTTTAGAACATGTAATAGGTTGCTATTATATTTGTTTACTTATGTTTAAACGTTTAGAGTCCACTAAGTGTCCAATGGGCTACAAAGCCCACGACTTAGAGAAATAGGGAGGATAGGTGTGTTGCCCTACTCCTCACCTATAAATAGGACTCAATGTATTTCATATCTCTTGTTGGTTATTTCATTATCTTAAGAAAACTCTTGCACTTTTACCTTTCATATTGATCTAATCAACCAAACTCTATTTCTCATCTCATTTCTATCATTATCAATACTTGTGTTTACAATATGGTGACCTAACAAGTGGTATCAATCGCTAGAAGAAGGTGTATATTTTGTTTTTTGTTTTCAACGATCCAAAATCCTTGTTTTTACTCGTTCTTTTTTGTAAAATTTTGCAACTTTCTTGCTTGTTTCGTGTTTATATCACATCTTTGTCATCAAATCTTGTGCTACAAACTAAAACAACCAACAAAGTCTCAAAATTTTTCAAAAATTTTAGATTCGTACAACTTGTACCTTTTTTTGAGAACATTAAATTTTTTGAAAAGTTGTTCAAGTTTGCAACTTTCTTTAAGATTTCATCATTTTAAGGTTAGTTGTACAAGAATCTTGGATTAAAAACGTGTTTTTGGTTTGCTTTTTTACAAAAACAAAATCTGCCAAAGTTGTACTAGTTTTCGAGAAAATTAAGCCCCAAACTTTGGAGAACTTTGTATTTTGCTCCAAAGGTGTTTCTGTTGCTTACTCAGTGCTTTTCTCTCTTGTATAAGAAAGAAAACACTTCGACTCGTTGGATATTGTCGAGCTTGTATAATCTCGATAATTTTGGACATTTTTTTCGAAATTGTGAAACTTTCGAGATCTTTTCAAACGTTTCGAAATCTTTCTGTTTTCGAGATCTTTGGAATCTTTTCGAAATCTTTTCATAATCTTTCGAGAACTTGGCTAATTTCACTAATACCTAAGATTTCGATAATTTTCTTCAAAATTTCTCGATAATTTGCAAATCTTCGAGAACTTTGATATTTTTCGAGAACTTTGGTAATTTTCGAGAATTGGACTTACTTTCGAGATTATCAGGACTTTCGAGATCTTTGGACTTTAACAGACTTTCGAGATTTTCTTCCAACACAGTTTCGAGAACACACTTGGGTAAGTTTTCGAGAATTGGCACAACACTTATACCTTCTACAAGATCCATTTACACACAAGTCTTTCATCATGTCTCAACCACCGTATTACAACTTTCATCATCAGCAACCCTATCATCAAACACAAATGTTTCGTCAACAACAACAACAATATCAACAACAACAACATACACAATCATATCCATATCAACAAACGATCTCTCAACATGTCATGATGCATCAACATCAACAACTACCTCAACCTCCACCTTTTCCAATGCAACAAATCACACCGCCATCGAAACAAACTCATTGGTTTGACCAAATGTGTGAAGTCGTCACTACTCAACAATCAAGACATGAAGCAGGTTCACTTGACACACCACCAATGCTCACAC
>LBNU01023261.1:110507-121873 GCA_014162995.1 Artemisia annua
TTTTTACCTATTGCTCAACACTTGCGTCTATGTGCTAACCACTGGGAACAGGAACTTCAAAAAGAGGTCTCATCTATGATGAATGTGTTTCAAGAAACTGAACAAGCAATTTTAAAGCAAAAACGTCGAAATCAATTTTTACAAAAAGAAGCTGATCGACTCTTGGAACATGTTCTTAGTGCTGATGTAATTTCTGTGATTATGAATTCTCTTTATGAATCTGGTACTTCTATGCTTGTTGATGATCACTGTGATGATATTGAGTTGTTTTCTAAACAAATTGAGACATTAAAAGATGAAAACATGAATCTCCGACAACACAACGATGATGTGCAAAACAAACTTTCTAATGAGATTTTTCAACTCAACAAAAAGCTTGAATGGTGTGAAAACCAAAGTCTTGATTTCGAACTAAAAATGCAAAGTCTTAACACTTCCACATCCTTTCAAAAAGAAAATGAGGAATTAAAAAGTCAAATTTCAAAATATGAAAAGGAAATTGCAGAATTGCAAGAAGTTCCAGACTATTGGCAAAAGAGTCGAGATAACTATCTCTATTCAAATAGAAAGCTCGAAAGTGAAATTCAAGATAAAAAGCACATTATCATTGAGTTGAAAGAGAAAATACGAGAACTTGAAAAAGGAAAATCTGTCAACACTAAAGTAGTTGCACTAGGAATGTACTCATTAGACATAACCAATGTAGAACAACACACTCATAAGTCTAATATGGATCCTTCCACTTCTACAGGAATAGTTGCCACTCCTAGCGTTAGCAGATCCAAGCGTAAACGTATGTAAAGGAAGAATAGGATTTTGCAACGTAGAAGAGAGACACTAGAAGCCTCTGAAGTAGAAGAACACCCTAGGACTTTGAATAATACTCATCTTGCAATAGATTTAGATTCTGATTTGGCAAATTGTAAACCTAATCGTTGTGTAACGAATGATGAAACTTTAAATGCTTTGAATGTTAATGCTTCATGTGTGTTTTGTCGTAAGAGTATGTTATCTGGTGATCATTCTAAATGTGTTGCGAATTCTATTTTATCTCGTTTTAAGAAACATACATCAGGCAGGAAATCTAGGCCCACTAATGCTTTAAAATCTGTGCTAGGACTCATGCCTTGTGTAGTTTCAAAGAATGATGTAGTCAACCCACTAGTTGCGAACAATAACCCTAGGAACATGCCATCACTTAGCGAATTCACTAAGAAAAAGGCTAAATCTAGTTGGAATTGGCAACGTTGGTTACAAAGAACACATAACTTCAAATGGATTCCTAAAATTGTTAATATGTGTACTTCTAACCCAACGGAACCCACAACTTCTTTGGGTTCCACCCTTACCATTGTACCATCGTCGTCTCTTTTATGTGATGCAGGTGGTGCAAATTGTTCTCTGGATTGTTGATAGCGGATGCTCCCGACACATGACAGGCAATCTCAAACTGTTAAGAAACTTTGTCTCAAAGTTCATTGGTACTGTCAGATTCATTTTTGATTATTTTATTTTTGATAGTTTTGTCCGGTTAACCACTAGAATGACTTGAAGGATCAGAATACAATATTTTGAACCAACTGGATGGCCACCAAAATAAGAGAATACACTATGTTAGTTTCATGAAAAGGTATAAAACTATACAAAGCTTTATCTTTCATTTTACCCGTAGTGATCATTTATTTCATGTACATGTGGCATTAAGAGGTTTATATTCTTGAACCTCTTCATAATTTAATGCATGTGTTATTATGAATCATTTGAAAAGTTGTAAAAGGTTTTTGCATAGCCAGGTGATTTCCGGCCGCCGCAACCCAAACCAATCCGATTAAATTCTTCCTATTCAATTCGTTTTTCTATTAATCTCTTCATTGGGATTATTGGTATAACATTTAGATTTTGATTGGTTTGGGTTGCTAGGTCGTTTCCTTACTGTTTTTTCTTTGTAAGTCACTAGTTTATCCTTATCTGGTGGCGATTGGTGATCGTAGCAAAAAACCTAACTTCACTTTCTTTGATTCGTTTAATCCTATAAATCTACGATTGGTTTTTAGTGTTGCGGAAATATATTTTTAGGGTTCTGCCATTATCCTTGCTTATCAATGTTTTTTATTCTTTGATCATCACTTCTTAACAATACTACGCAAAGGTTAACCCTAAACCTTCACTATTCTGATCTGCGATTTCTTTGTCTGTTTAGGGTTACCATGTTTTTCATTCCACGAATATCATTGTTAGATTGTTGTCTAGTGCGTGGTTTTGTTACTGGGTTATTTGTTGTGTTGGTGATTGTGTTCTGATCTGTAACGATAAACCTAACCCTACATTTAAGGTTTGGTTTTACTACTAAGAGTTTTATATGGCTGTGGTTTAGCTATTCGTTTTTTGGAAGTTGCTTGAGCATATCTGTAACGATAAACCTAACCCTACATTTAAGGTTTGGTTTTACTACTAAGAGTTTTATATGGTTAAACCTAACCCACGTGGGTTATAGAGATGAATTTTTGGTTATGCTGCTGGGAATATTACGTCTATGAATTATGGTGTTGATACCATGATTCTATTGTGTGTTGTTGATTTGGAAGTTGTGTTTTGTGGGTATAGTGATGACGAACCTTTATTTCGTCTTACTTTTGGGATGAGTTAAATCCTAATTACTTAGGGTTTGATTGTGTTTCTTCGCTATTACTACAAACACATGATTACATGTTGAAGATGATCGTAGCACCTATTGCTAATATGGGTTTATTTAGGCATGGTAGCTGTGTTTTGGTGTTAGGATGCATCCTTGACCTGGTTAACAGTAAGACTTGGGTCTTGTGGTCGTTGTGCATGATTCTGGTTTTATTGTTACTTTTGGCTTGTCGCTTGGTCTTTCAAGGCTTCTTTGTGTAAATTCATGTTTCTATGTCAAATTCAGACATAACTCATGAAGGTGTATTGGAAGTGTGGTTTGGCAGCTGTTGATTGGCAAACCGTTGATGTCATATCTAAAAGGTGTGGTGTGGTATTTTAAAGCTATTTTTGTCTCATTAGCTGGGGATATTTCTCTAGGGCTGTATCTAGGATTGGTGTTTCAACTGATGTTCAAGTCAATCTGAATGTTAAAACATCTATCTCCGCAATTATTGTTGTTCATGTACTTGTTGGTGATTGTTTGTATTGGTCTATGCGTTATGATGGGGGTGTTTATGGTGCACTCATACTTGATGAGTCCTAGCAGGTACAGGTCGATACGTTTAGTTATGATGTGCAAGTCGGTAAAGTCTTATGGTATTTGGTTGGAAGCTAAATCAGTTTCGGTGACATTACAACTGATCCATGTGATAATGGTCATGAAGCCTGATCCTACCATACTTGTTTCATGAGGTTTCATCGTGTAAGTTTTATTCTGCATGGTTGACGATGGTAGATGACTATAATGGCTATGAAGACTCAAGTGCTTACTTGAGAAGGGCAAACATTTCTTAATTTTATTTATAGTTGTTGTAGGTTGGAAGTTTATTTTGTTAGTTATAAGAATGGCCTGTCATTCTTATATAGTATTATGTAAGTGTCATAAGGGAATGTTATGAGAGAGGTCACTCTCATCCTTTATATTTCAATGTTTTTTGGTGTAATGAATTTTACCAGGGTGAAAAATCCCTTTTACCCAATGTTTTTACATAGTGAAGATAGGTTTACAACATTAAAAGATTTATAAATTAATGATTATGCAAGCTTATAAACTTATATAACGCTTCACTATTGTAAATAGGGCTGTAAACGAACCGGACGAACACGAACGGAGCCTTATTCATGTTCGTTCATTTAATTTTAATTGGACAAATAAACGGACACGGACGCTTAAATGGACGAATTTTCTTGTTCATGTTTGTTTATTAAGAAAATGAGGTATTCATGTTCGTTCATTAAGACACTAAACGAAGGCTAACCGAATATAAACGATGAAACATAAATGAAAATAGACGAACAAACATAAACTTTATTAAATTTTGCACAATATATTGTTTTATAAGTGTTGTTTTGTTTAAACAAATTAATTTTAAAATTATAAAATTAAAAGATATGATATACGAACATAAAAAGATAATTGAACATAGACGAACGTTCACGAACGCATAATCGGACGTTCACGAACATAAATGAAAGGACACGACTTTTGTTCATGTTCGTTCATTTAACTAAACGAACGTAAAATATTGTTCATGTTCGTTCATTTAATAAATAAACGAACATAAACGAACTTTTTACCGAACAGTTCATTAAATTTTCACTGAACGTTCAGTTTATTTATAGCCATAATAGTAAATGCTCTAAAGATAAACAATTTGACTCCTTTAAATGAAATTCATTACAATATGATTTTTTTAGTAACTATGCTTTCTGATGATTTGAGTGACTAATATATCGAGTTTCAATCAACTTTCACACAACCTTATTTTTTTTTGTTAAGTTAAACTTGTAACTTCACACTTATTAGGGTGTGAAGTCCACTAGATCATCTCTGAATAGTCATCTCTGAATAGTTATATCATACCAGTAACTTTTTTGAAATGGATACTTGCGTATGTATCTCAAAGACGCAAATTAATTACATGCTACTTTCGTTCCAAAGTATTGTCACCAGTCAAAAATTACACGGGTTTATATACACGGAGGTCACTAAAGTTTCACCAAAATTTGCCCTAAGGAAACAAAGTTTCATTTTGTGCTTTTAGGTTACTAATATAATCGGGTTTATTAATTTGGTCATCATACTTATAAACTTGCGACAATAGGGTCATTTTGTGGAAGGGTTACCGGTTGTTTACCCTTCACCCATGCCAAATTGTCATCCACCTCAGCAACTCGTCCTCCACGTTGGATTTCCACTATCTTTAACAAATAGGGTTATGGTACACGGAGGTCACTAAAGTTTCACTAAAATTTTCCCTAAAGAAACAAAGTTTCATTTTTGTGCTTCTAGGTTACTAATGTAAACGGGTTTATTAATTTGGTCATCATACTTATAAACTTGCGACACTAGGGTCATTTTGTGGAAGGGTTGCCGGATTGAGTTTGATCTTGTAATTAATTAATACCATGTTGATTAATGCAAAAATGGTATCAACAATCACATTCACAAGGACACCAAGAATCGCTCCTAAAGATTGTCCCCAAATAAGTGCAACCAAACATACAAAGAAAGAAATATTGTCCCCTTTAAAGGTTGAAATCAACCCACTACAAAAGTCACTCAACATTTAACAATGATAGGATCAAATAAAGAGATCGAAGATAATCAGAAAAGGGCTATCCTTAGATTTAAAAATTTCATATTTACTCAAACATGCTTTAAAAACATTGTACATTATGCATTTTATATATGAGTGTACTTTGGTATATATAAAATTAATTATAAAAGTAAGGGGAGATATGAAATTCGTGCATTACAAAATACAAAATACAGAGAGAATGAGATATAAGAAAAGAAAGACGAATTAGATAATGAACCCTAATGTCAAACTTTTCCTTATATAGCCAGAAATTCCTTTAAGGCCCCTACACTTATAGAACCTTTAAAGCGTGAAATGCATATTCAAGACTTTTACACCCTAACACTGCTTTCTGTGTGTTGCTGTGTGTGAGCAAATCCTTTAATTGCCAAGCTATGCCTACAGAAACAATGTAATCCTCATAAAAACTACTTTTAGCATCAGAACTCTTCTTCCCACTGGTCCGCTTAGATTTTCCCGAATCTTTTGTAGCATGTTTGGCTGGCTTTTCTCTTCTTTCCTGAGGAACCTCCCTCACTTGTACTTGTTTTTCCTTATTATCCGATAAACCGGTACATCTTGTGACAAGTGCCATGCATTCTTGGCGAAGAGCACCAGCAGCTTCAGGATGAACAGTTGCAACAATGTTGCAAACAGATGCTTGAGCATGACCCGAATTGGCAGAAGAAAATAAGCACACAAGTTTTTTAGTAGTCAACTCATCCTTAAGGGCTTTAGCCAGATATTATAATAAGAGAGGGGTCAATTTTTTTGATTAAATAATGGTAACATAAAGACCCGGTAACATTTACATTAGTAACATAAAGACCCGGTAACATTTACATTAGTAACCTAGAAGCACAAACTGAAACTTTGTTTCCTTAGGGCAAATTTTGGTGAAACTTTAGTGACCTCCGTGTACCATAACCCAAAATTACATAGTTAAAAAAAAATGCATTTATTACAGTTTTAGTTTTTGTAAAAATAACAAAAAGATAATTTTACCCTTTGACAATTATTTAATGTTTTCATTGGTTTTGTAAATAACAATTTTGATTATGGTAATATAGTAAACGTAAGCAATTTCCTCTGCTATATATAGTAGTGGACAATTAATTTGGGACAAACTGAAAAGGAAAAATGAACAATAAAATTGGGACGAAAGGAGTATATATTTAACATATGCATAAAAATTATTTTTAACTTTTGTGCAAACCAAAGATTGGTGTATGTTATGTGATATTTTTGTGTTTAATTATGATATGTTTGTAAATAAATGTGATATATGTAAATGATAAGAAAAATGATAACTATTACAAAATTAAATATGGCGAAAAAATGATGTAACGTTAAAAAAATTAACAAAATATAGTGTAATGAGAATATACGAGGTATCACATGGAGTTATCTCTTTTCTAAGATCATTAGGTGCGCGTGAGCCATAGGGCTCACGTTATAGTAAAAAGTGCTGTTACGTCGGTACTTTTCTCTCGTAACTTAGAACTTATAACTTAACAAAAAAACAGCCTCCTTCCATCACTCAAGTTGTAGGACATCCATGGACCATACATTTTTTTAAAATTCAAATAAAACAACATATTTCATTTAATTAAAAACAACCATGCATTGAAAAAAAAATATATATACAATTTAGTGATTAAGGTTCCATACATGATCCACAATATTTTGTCGAAGGGCGTCGTGCAGTCTCCTATCCTGAAGTTCTTTGTTTTTCCTTCAATGTGTGTCGCATTTTTCGACCCAAGTACATTGCAAATTCGGTTGTGGAGAAATATACAATTCGTGAAACTCACTTATCCCGATTTCTTGATCTTTCAATAACATGTCATGTAATATGATTCAACAATACATAATTCTTCGTAACACGTTGATTTCGTAAGCATGTGCGGGTTGTTGTAAAATTCCCCCAACGACCTTGTAGAACTCTGAAAGCTAGAACAATATCTTTTCTTGCACTTTATTGAACTCTTTTAAACTTCATTATTTTTTTCATCCCTTGAAATGGAAAACGTTTTGACAAACGTAGCCTATTGAGGATAAATTCTATCCGCTAGATAGTAACGTTTTTCGTATGTTTTCTCCATTTACTATAAATGGAGCTTCCAGGGCAATATAGTCAATAAGGTCATCAAATAAATTTGAACTATATACAACATTGAGGTCGTTATTTGACCCAGTAACACCAAAATATGCATTCCAAATCTACATATGATGCAATGACTTCAAGCATTATAGTCGGTTACTTATGATCATGCCTTTTCAATTGCCCGTGTAATGCCTTTAGACATTTTTTCCATTCCTAATGCATACAATCAATGCTCCCAAGCATTCCCGGCTGTCCATGTTTTTCTTCGTACAATGCATATATATCTTGGATGTCATTAAAATCGGGTGTTCTTAAAAATTTCTCTAAGTACAAAGTATATATGCATTTAGTGAGGTTTTATAAACACTCACGTGCGTAATCTTCACCGATTTGCATGTACTTGTCAAATACATCGGGTGATGTGCCGTATGCTAATTATTGTCACATGGGTGATGTGCATTTCATGAGAGGATCAACACTTATACGTCCCAAATCATTTGGTAGTTGTTTTTTTTAAAAAAAGAAGTATACATGAAAAGGTTCAACATTGTAATTGGTATTATTGACTATTTGTTTAAAAAGTTTTGAACTCATATGACACTTTTGCCTAAAATTCCTCTCTGGGTATTTAGGTGAATTGTTTTCGTCGCAAAAATAATCTTTCAAAAGCTGTTGTTCCACAACCTCTCGTTCACGTGGTATATTTGTCCTTCCGTGAGGACCCGAACTCTCGGCTTGATGATTACCAAAAGCATGAAATTGTTCATAAGTTTGAAAAATCCGTGTATTCTTGCTCGGATCGTCTTGAAAGTAAACATCGTAATGATCATAGTTGGGATCCATAACGTTTTTTTGAAGGTAATATAAAAGAAGTATCCTAGAGATGTGTATGTAGATGTTTTTAAATGATATTTACAAGATTATTAAAGGATAAAAGGTGGGTAAAATGGGTTTTTTTCTTTCTTTCTCTTTATTTATTTATTTATTTATTATTATTATTATTATTATTATTATTATTATTATTATTATTATTATTATTATTATTATTATTATTATTTTTAATAAAGAAGGCTAGTAGACATGACTCCAATATCTTATCATTTCCAAAATAAACCAGTCGCCCTATGACTTATTATTTTTCCGGCTTAAAGTTCAAAATAGACTAAGCGACTGGACAACTTGTACAACTCAAACATTAGTCGACAAGTGTCCACTTGTGACATGTGAATTAATCTTTTTTCGATTTTTTAAGGATAGGTGTCAAACAAAGACACGAGTTGCCCAAAAAATGAGCCGCCTTTGGTCTATTTTGGACTTTTAAAAATTTTACACATGGAAAGTGATAAGTCGTAGAGCGACTGGTCTAGTTTGGTAGTTATCTTTTTCTTTAAACCCCAATCATTTCGTTGCAAATTTTAAGAAAAAAAAACATACAACTTGGGCTGGTGGGTACAGCGTGAATCTGTATGACGCGAGTGCCGATGTCGTGTCGCGTTATAAGTCAGTGTTACATAGCATCAACCAGCCTTAGGCTACCCACAGTGCATCATAAAAAATCAGTTGGTGGATTCGGTCGACCGATATTCGAAGTCGGTCGAGCCACTGTGGCTCGTGTTTGTGAGATCGGTCGCCGGTGAGAGTTTTGCAATATCGTTCGTATATATGACCGATTTATGAAAGCTTCTATATTAAAAAAAAAACTATTTTTTCCTAAATATNATATATATATATATATATATATATATATATATATATATATATATATATATATATATATATATATATATATATATATATATATATATATATATATAAAACCGTATCGAATCCTATTACTATATATATGTGAACTACATGTGTATTTATATACCTAAGTAACCGATAAAATTTCCATTTTCTTTCTTGAACCGAAATTGACGTAATATTTCCCGAAACGCGAGTCCGTGATCGCATACCTTATAATTGGGCCTCCGTCTTACTTTAGCCCAACTCGACATCTTTACTTCTTTCTAAATGGGCCAAGTAGATTAAGCCCAGCAACAAACCTCCTCAAATCTCTTTTGTTTTGTTTTTCGTTTGGGCCGAGAGAAACCCAAGCCCACAACCCTTTTTCTTTTCTTCTTGGACTACCAAAACGTCACAGGCCCACAACCAAACCTATAAGAATTTCGGAAACATGCTTGATATATGTTTCATCCATTTTTGTTTCGTTGGTCCCTTACTCGACTCGAACCCGAGCACAAATCAAAATGCGAACTCTAATTCTTTTTCTTTCCTTGTTCCTTCTTTCGACGCCACAGTAGCATGAATCCACACGAAATATTTCTTTCTTATTTCTTTTCTTAGTCGACCAAATCTCTCACGCTACCTTCTTTCTTTTTCTTTCTTAGCCTCACTCGACCGCAACATCAAACTTCAAAAACCTCACTTGTCACCTCAAGAACTTCCAACATCTTTTCTTTGACCCCTTAAGACTCGACACAAAACCCTCCATCTTTTCCTCCCTTTGCGCGTGCAATATACCAAGACCAAACATAACCTTTAGCCACCATAACCATTAAACCTAACCATTATATTAATCACCTACCCCATACTCTTTCTTCCAAAGTTCATTATCCAAAGGTTCTTATGTTTCTTTACCACCAACACAAGCTCACATGCCTCCATTCTTTCCTTACTATATTCGATTAGTTCAAGCCACTCTTCAAAACCATCTTTGACCTATACTTAAAATAATCCAAGCCGTAATCATAGCCCCAAGACCAAGCCTCTTCGACAAGACTAAACCCAAAAGACTTGACAAGTTTGTCCCATTTCGAATGACTCTACAAACTCATGCTTCACATGTTTAACACTTAAACCTACTTGATTCCCTTATAAATACCTCACGTACTCCTTTCACCTTTACCATACTCTAAACTTTCAAACAAAACATAAAAACAACTTCTCTTCCTTTTTTTGTACACTGTCGAGAGACCAAAGGAGCAACACAAGAAGATCTTGGTCAATTTCCTAGTCTTTGGGATGATATATATTAGGTCGTGGTGTTATATTCGGAGAGATACCAAGGCCACTCGTCTCATCTCGTGTTTTCACTCGTCCACTTCACCACCTTTGGGTGTTGTAAGTATTCGTACCCCATTTCTTCTTCCATTCGTTGTTCATTTCTTTTCTCATTTCATGCATGCACGATACATCACTAACGACTTAAACATTAGGGAATACATAAACATGAACACGTTAAAAACTACCTAGACGCCTAAGGAACGCCTTAATAAATTTCATTTTATACGTATAACCTATATATATTATTCGACAACATGTTTCTTTGCACTAAACCAAATCGGGATGACTAATCATGCAAGATTTATAACGTTTAACACTAGTTTAGATCGACCTAACCCTTAGCTCACTCAAACCGTTTACTAAAAACTTCAAATCTATTTTTGGGCCGAGCTTG
Organism: Artemisia annua; assembly: GCA_014162995.1. NCBI lineage: Eukaryota > Viridiplantae > Streptophyta > Magnoliopsida > Asterales > Asteraceae > Artemisia > Artemisia annua. Next base: position 121,333 of record LBNU01023261.1, read on the forward strand.
GGCTAACGAGCCCATATAAAATCTTTTAAAATTTTTTTTCGGAAAAACTAAACTAGATTTCGAAATCAACTTAAAAACTAAAAACTAATTTTTATAAACTTTTATAAAGTTAAATATAATGGTTTTTGTAAAAATAAAAGTTTATTATTTTAAAACTTAACGATTGGACTACTTTTGCAAAATTATTTCGTTAAGGGACTAAGAGTGTCAAAACTTTAAAAGTTTCGGACCTATAATAAAATAGTGAGAATTTAATGGAATCTAGGGGTAAAAACTGTCATTTGATGAAAAGATAAAGTAAAAAGTGAAAAAGTACTATTTTGGATTAAAAATGTAAATATTTTAACATAAGGACTAAAAGTGTAATATTTGTTATAACTAAGGGCTAAACATGTCATAAGCATAAATACTTTTAAAAACTATATTATTTTACTTAGTAAATTCTTTTTACAAAATATAAACATAACCTTATACTAAAATATTTATAAAATATTTTTACTTATATAATACGATAACGTTATACGTAAAATAATACTTAATA
>LBNU01023262.1:4362-16705 GCA_014162995.1 Artemisia annua
GAGGAAGCTAGAGGCACAAATAAACAGAATGACAACAGCTTCATGGCCAATGCTCAGTCTGATGATGACATGGAAGATCCCGAAGCTAATGCTGCTGTTATGCTTATGGCCAACATGCAGGAACTCCACATTACTGAATCAGTTCCAGTATATGATTCTGAAACTCTGTCTCAGGCAAACGACTTTAATTCATGCCTTATACATGATATTGTTACCCCATCTGCATCTGCATCTACATCGAAACAATCGGTTCAAAATGATGCATTGTTCTCTACAGACGAAAATTATCAATTGGACACAGTCGTTACATTTGATGATGATCAAATTAACTCAGATGTCTCAATTGATGATTCTCTCACCAATCATGTAAATGACAACAATGCTCATCTTAAACCTCTTGCTTCCATGACTGATCCAGATTCAGACCTTCGGACACTTCTCATGACCAGTCAATCTCAAAATATAAAATGTCAAGAATTAAATGCGAGATTGAAAGAGAAGAATGCATCATTGTCTAGGGATATCGAGTGTTTAAATACACAATTAAATAACGCTGTTAAACTCATTGATAACGAAAAGAGCTTTGAAAATGCTTTTAAAGAATCTTATCGTCGTGAAAAGGATCTCGAATTTCAAATTGGCAACATAATGGAATCTAAAAATGATTTAGCTTTACAACTTGAACAACAAGCTTTTGTACATAAACAACAAGTTGCTCAACTCGAAGATGTCATTTTGCAAACCAAAAATGAGTTGTCAACTTGTCAAGCGGATTTTCAGGAACATAAACAGATTTCAAGGGATAGAGTTAAATCATATTTAGATGAAATTGTTGAATTGACGAGTCAACTCAAAGAGTTTCAGAATGTTGTATATAAAACTGGTAATTCAATTACAACCATTCATAAACTTTCTGTAAAACGGTCAAACACCGGCCATGGTTTTGCCATTGGTAGTGAATCACCCAGTTTTTTAAATAAAGCACTCACCGAGATTCCGAAGATATATAGTGCAAACCATTTCTTTGATGACACTGTTATTCGTGCTGTTGTTTATGATCGTGAGGAAGAATTGGAAATAGAGGACGAGACTCGATCTAAAATGGAAAATGTTGATTTCAACAAACCTTTTGATTACTCAAAAATGCCTTCTATCAATGAAACTTTTACACCTCAAAAAGAGAATGTTGAACAACCGTATTTTATATTACCAGAAGATCTTCCTTCTTATAAAGCTTCCCTCACACCAGTAGTTCAAAACAATGGTCTTTTAACTAAACCAGAAAATGTTCAACCTCTTCCTAAAACGTGCAAGATACTTCGGTATTTCCAAACGTTTATGGAAGATATTGAATTTTTACAAGATGCTGTTGATCGTAATTCAGAAATCACTGTTTTCACATTTATTGCTCCTCATGAGCGTGAACGGCGAGAGGTGTTTCAAAAACAATTTTTACCTCACGTTCAACATCTACGATTATGTGCTGAACTCTGGGAACAGGATCTTCAAAAAGAAGTGTCTTCAATGATGGATATTTTTCAAGAAACAGAAAAATCAATTTCATTTTATCAACGTCAAAATCAATTTTTGCAAAATGAAAATGATCGTCTCATGGAACGTGTCCTCAATTATGATATTATATCTGTGGTAATGAATTCTCTTTATGAATGTGGTACTGATATGCTTGTTTCTGAACACTGTGATGATATTGGGTTGTTGAATAAAACAGTTGAGACATTAAAAAATGAGAACATGAGTCTCCGACAACAAAATGATGATGTGCAGAAAAAACTTTCAGATGAAATCTTTCAACTCAACAAAAAACTAGAATGGTGTCAAAACCAAAGTCTTGTTTTTGAACTTGAATTGCAAAATCTTAAAACTTCGACATCTTTTTCAAATGAAAATGAGGAACTTAAAAGTCAGATTTCTAAATATGAAAAAGAGATTGCTGAATTGCAAGAAGTAACAGATTTTTGGCAAAAGAGTCGAGATGAATATTTCTACTTAAACCGAAAGCTTGACAGCACAATTCAGGACAAAACGCACATCATTATTGAATTGAAGGAGAAAATTAAAAATCTTGAAAAGAAAAAGTCTGCAAATACTAAGATTGTTGCACCAGAAAAACATAGGACAGATAACACTAGTAACGATACAGCTATTCATAATTCTAACATGAGTTCTTCCACCTCTCCAGGACTAGTTATCCCTCCTAGCGTTAGCAGATCCAAGCACCAAAAAGAGAAAAAGAAGAATAGGAATTTGCGACGTAAGAGAGAGAACTTAAAAGCTATGGAAGTAGAAGCTCACCCTAGGAATTTGAATAATAATCATGTTACTATAGATTTAGATTGTGATTTGGCAACTTGTAATCCGAATCTGTCTGTAACGAATGATGTATCTCGTACTTCTTTATCGTTTAATGCATCTTGTGTGTTTTGTCGTAAATCTATGCTATCTGGTGATCACTCTAAGTGTGTTGCTACTTCTCTTTTAACACGTCTTAAGAAACTTACAAAAGGCAAAAAATCTAGGCCCACTACTGCTTCCAAATCTAAGCTAGGATTAACGCCCCCTGTAGTTTCTGAGGATGTAGTTGCTACCCCTGTAGTTAAGCCCAGCAATCCTAAGAACTTGCCTTCACTTAGCGAATTCACTAAGAAGAAAGCGCAATCTAGTTGGAAGTGGCAGCGTTGGTTAACTAAGATGCATAATTTTGCTTGGATTCCTAAAGTTGTTATATCATGTGTTTCTAACCAACCGGAACCCACTACTTCATCGGGTTCCACCCTTACCATTGTGCCATCGTCGTCTCCTTCGTGTGATGCAGGTGGTGCAAATCATTCTCTGGATTGTTGATAGCGGATGTACCCGACATATGACAGGCGATCTCAAACTGTTAAGAAACTTTGTATCAAAGTTCATTGGTACTGTCAGATTCGGGAATGATCACTTCGCTGCTATTATGGGGTATGGAGATTATGTCAGTGGGAATATTGAAATCAGCCGTGTATACTATGTTGAAGGTCTTGGTCACAATCTCTTTTCAGTCGGTCAGTTTTGTGACGGTGACTTAGAAGTTGCATTCAGGGAGAAAACTTGTTTCGTACGTGATCTACAAGGGAACGATCTAATGTCCGGCACTCGCAGCAACAGTCTTTATACCATTTCAATGTCTGATATGATTGCTTCCTCTCCCATCTGCTTACTTTCTAAGGCCGAATCTACAAAATCATGGTTATGGCATAAACGAATGTCACATCTCAACTTCAAAACCATGACTGATCTGGCTCGACACAAATTGGTTGAAGGACTCCCCAGATTCAGATACGCTAAAGATCACCTTTGTCCTGCTTGTGAACAAGGGAAGAGCAAACGTGCACATCTTGCTTCAAAACAAGAACCCAGTACGGATCATGTTCTTCAGCTATTACATATGGATTTGTGCGGACCAATGAGAGTACAAACGATCAACGGGAAACGTTACATTCTTGTCATAGTAGACGACTTCTCAAAATGGACTTGGGTCTACTTTCTTCGTACTAAAGACCAAGCTCCATCCATGATAGTCACTTTTCTCACCAAAATTCAAGTTCAGCTTAGAAACACTGTCAGAATTGTCAGAACAGACAATGGAACTGAATTCAAGAATCAAACCCTTCGGGATTATTTTGAGAAGGTAGGTATTGTTCATCAAACATCTATTGCTCGGACTTCCGAACAAAATGGCATGGTCGAAAGACGAAACCGTACTTTAGTGGAAGCCGCCCGCACAATGCTGATTAATGCACAACTACCAGACTATCTTTGGGCAGAGGCCGTCTCAACCGCATGTTATACCCAGAATCGATGTATGATCAACAAACGACACAATCGCACACCCTATGAACTTGTCCACAAACGAAAGCCCAATGTTCAACACCTTCATGTCTTTGGTGCACTATGTTACCCGAACAACGATCGTGATGACTTTGGAAAGCTTAAAGCTAAGGCTGATGTTGGAATCTTTATTGGCTACTGTGAGAATTCTAAGGGGTTTCGGATATACAACCGTCGGACCAGAGAGATTCAAGAGACTATACACGCTAATTTTGATGAGCTCACTGATATGGCTTCTAAGCGCAACAGCTTAGGAACCGAACTTAAAACACAAGTATTCAAATGAGAGAAATTAGAGAGAAATTAGACTATGGTGATTAAGATCATATAAAGATGAAAGAACAGAGTTTCTTAAGATATGAAATTAACCAACCATTTGATACAAGAGATATGATGTCCTATTTATAGGAGAGGGATAGGGCAACACTCCCTTCCTTCCTATCTTAACTAGTTCGTGGGCTTTTATGGCCCATTGGCATTTATTGGACTCGTTTATAAGCCATACGAGTAACTAACATAATTAAGATAAAAGTGATAATTCTAGCAACTATTACATTTACTGAAATGACGAGACTTGACTGAATAGTTTGAAAACTTATGATCCTAACAATCTCCCCCCTAAGTAATCGGTCCATGAAAGATTGTTGAAGGATTGAAGTTCGTCACGGTCATCGAGGTTGCTGACCGTCTTTGTCTTTGGACTTTAAACTGTTGAACATGTTGTAGCTTTAGACGTCTTCAAAACGGGATATAGTAGAAGTGATTCATCATTCTTTGTTCTTTGTCTTTGTTGATGTGAAAACGATAGAATGGATGTTGTAATCCGCCATACGTCCACTTTCGGTGTCTCCAATGAAATTCGCTCCCGTTCGACATGCTCATACCATCTTTGACTGTGTTGTAGTTAGCAATCGTAGCTCTTTGTCTTTGTTGTTGAAGATTCATATTTTTTGTCGTAGAATACTTTTGCTTTAGACTTTGATGTTGCATCGAGCTTTCTTTGGCCATTTTGAGATGTAATGGTATGAGCCCATGTGGCAAGGTTGGTGTTCAAGATGGCATTTGTTACTGAAATAAAACAAGTTAGAATAATACATCCAGTACTTACAGGTTGAACTAGAATTCGTCAACAGGCAATAAGTGTGAAACCTCGCTCTTAATAGCGCGCCAAGGCCGTTCCTAACGGATGCCCCTTAAGGAGCCTTACACGGGCACAACTAAGTACACCCACGATTAGGTAGTCGGATGGAGATCCCCCACGACTGTAGACGCGTTTGAAGGCCATCGAAACACTAAGCGTAACCCACCGAGGAATTTACCGAAGTGACCTGCTGTACAGGGCTGTTTGATGTTGACCCTGGGCCAGGGATTCCGTTCAATCATTTGAGAAAATCTTAAGTAAATCCTCATGACGTTCTAGGGGCAGATTGCTAAGAATCCTGCGAAGGAACTCCGATAATTTACAGTTGGTGTCCATTGATGTCAGGACAACCAATTAAGATTACAAGTGTAGCTAAAGATCTTTGATGTATCTCGTGGCTCTAGAACTCAATTAGTGGCACTTATGGTTTCCTAATGCGGAGATTGGGGCAGGGTCTCCTGTTTCAATATCAACCAACTCTAAATAGAGGTGATAATTGACAATGGTTCCCCGTGAGAATGAACAGTTCTTTTGAGAGATAGCCCGAGTGGCTAGTAAGGTTAAGGTGGCATGCGTCACTAGGGGGTCCATGACGTCTTTTATCTTCAATACCGGGGTGGTCACCTAGCAACAACCAGTAGCAAATGATTGAACCAGTGTCTGCCCCTAAAGGTTGAATAATTTGGAGGGCTCATTTCTTTCTCCACCCCCTTTTCATAACGTTTCTTTTTAATTCTTCAACGCCCGTTCTTTTCCGTTCCATTCATTACTGCCCTTTTTCGAAATCATGCCTAAGGACTTCTAAATATTAACTATTGGTATTGTACTTGGGTAGATCCCTCCGTTTAGGTGGATGCATGCAGGACGGTTATTCTAACCCTTAGTCACCTTATAACTCCATGACTATCCTATGTCGATGCCTTTTGAAACGGCATTCGATTTGAAATCTCTCCCAAAAGTGTTTGTGAATAAAAACATTTTATAACATTGAGGGTTTTTGATTTTCTTATGAAATACTCCCCCTCCAACATGTGCTTATGAATATTTTGCGGAAAATAACAGCATGCGGGATGAAGTTTTGCAGCTAAGAATTGATCCACCATAATAGACATGTACCCCGAGGGGACACAGTTACGTTGCTGTGTTAAAGGGAATGAGCATTGTCAGTTTTTAGGTGAAAACATGGCCCTAATAACTACTTGAAGTTGTAAAGCATTCATAAAAGGAAGTTAGACCGTCAAAGTAAGTCTAGAAAGAGTTCTCGAAAACGGTACACATCTAGCTCGGATAGAATCCTTTCGAAATTAACGGTTTTTGTTTCATCAATTCTTGGGTTCAATTCTGAGTCGAGCTCGAGTGAGAATAACAATATTAGCACATCCCATATTTTAATCATTTTCTTCCTTCTCCCCCTCAAAATAGCATATTAAATGTTTGTTTTTGCAAACGGATTTTGATTAAAATATGCTTTTTGCGTCTTGTGGGGAAGTATCATCAAAGATTTTGAGATTTCAAGAAACGATGTTTTTGGTACAAGTATCCCCCCTCGAATTTGTGGACTACTCATTGAGGTGAAATACTTGTCTTTTGAGTAGAATTGTGAAAATCTGAAAAGTTTGATAACCTTCTACTCCAAAAGTAATTTGAGCCCTTCGCTCCTTATCTTAGGTTGTAAGCAGCTGAAGCGTACCACAGGGTCCTTTCCTTTACAAGGTAATGGGGTTGTGGCAGCTGTTATATGTAACAAGCCTTAATAATTCACAATAATCAATGAATGAATTGGAAAATAATGAATGGTTATACCAAGAAGCTTAAGTCCTGAGATGAGGATCAAGGCATTGAAGTCGGGTGAACTTTGGCGTTAGGCCTTTTGAAATGTCAGATCGGAAACGATGGACGAACCCCGATATACATTTCCAGCCTTGCCTGATATTGTTCCGCTCCGGTTGAGCCTTTCTTTCAATGGGCATGGATGTAGTTCTTTACCATTCTTCTTATTCCTAGAATCCAACGGGTATTCTTTCCTTCTTTTTAGCTTGTTGCAGTCGTCCGTCATCTCCCACCTAGACCATCACGAACTCTTTGCAAGGTAAGCATCCAGCAGGAACTTATGAAAGCTCGTCGAACCGCATGAACGCATAGCTGATTCTTTGAGTTGAGGTAGGTAACCCGAACTTGGTTTTTGGAGAATCATTAGTGAATGGCGTCATGTAGGTCTTCCGAATCCAAAATCGAGTTGTGGTTTGTCAAGGTTGAGATGATTCTCGGTAGCTTTCAACACCTAACTGGTAGATCTTCTAACACGTTCACCGCGGATGATCAGTTGTCTGATGTACATTGAGCAAGGAAGAGATGAATTGTGCCGAGTTGACTGGGAAGCCGCCGTCAATTCTTCCTTGAACTTTCTGCCAGATACATATCTTCTATGTCATCTAGATATTGAAGATGTGGGAAAATGCCGGTTCACAAAACCTTGTAGAGCTTTCGTCTGCCTCCTTAAACCACTATTTCCTTCCCCCATGTAGACATAAGCAAACCGTCTATCTTCCCAGGATTTGCATGATTGCGTTCACGTCTGTGAGTTGTAGCCGAGCCTTCCCCGTCGATCTGACCAGTTCTGAATTCCAAACAAAGCGTCTCTGTTGTATTCCAACAATGGAGTTGCTGAATATAGGAGCGGTTTCTTCAATGTTTGGAAAGCCTCATAACGAGCAGGCTGGTATTTTTTTTTTTTTTTTTTTTTTTTTTTTTTTTTCTGAAATCCTTAATGAAGACTTGTACGATCTTTGGAAGTGTGATGTCGTGTTGCAATAGCGGAGATCTAGTTGAAGAAGAATCGATATGGAATTCTAGGCTTGTCAGCAAAGGCTTGAAGAGGTAAAGGTTTTTTGTCGCAGTCAGTGAAGTTGGTTGCGTTGTGTTTTCGCATGGGCATTCCGAAGTTGCTTTCAAAGGATTAAGCAATCAAAGGAGTCTAATAAAGCTGATGCAATGTTCTGCAAATGGTAGTCGCAGCTCTATTTTGTTTTCGCTGATGCGTGCCTTTAGAAAAAGTCACTAGGCATCCTTGTTGATTCGCCTAAGTTCCAGGCTTTCGTCACTTTTTCAACTGGAGACCCCGAAAGAATACTCTTAAGAGCGTATTGTAAAGTGTTGCCCCGGGCAGTGGTTCTTCGGTTTCAAGCGGTGGATGAGCTTTATCATTTGTAGTGCCATTCAGATTCGGGAGCCTCAGGAGCATCTAATCCATGTAAAAAGCGTTTGGTTTGCTTTCTTCAGCCTCCTTAGACTTGTCGTCCTGAGTTGTTGATGATATTCCAGCTTTGTGGTTCAGGATAATCAGATTTGATGAATCATGGTTGTGGTTTCCTCCCTGTTGATCATCCTTGGTGACAGCATGAATGGTTCTTCTGCTGGCTGTAGGTCCAGACTTGGGTGCTGAACTTTAGTGTGGTTTGCCGGGTAGAAGTCTTAGATGCTGGTGGTGGTCTGGATGATGATGTTTGCGGATAGACTTGGATCTTTTGCTTTGTGAGTCTTTGTCCGGATGCATCGTCTTTTCTTGGACGTTTGCCATGCAACCAGCGGCTTCTTTTAGCATGACTCGTTGCCGCTCAGGGATTCAAGTAATGCACTTCTTCATCAGTCTTGTTCTAGCCTTTTCAGCAAGTTTGGAAAGCTAACAGAGTTTCCAGTTGTTCTACGGTTAATCCCACCAGGCTCAGTAGGAGGCCTATTCGTTTCAGATAGACAAGGAAGTTGACTTAACAAAGCCATCTCGAAGCTACTCCTTTAAGCGTTCACGGGAACAAGATTAGCTTCACCACATCCTCAGGCACTTGATTTATTTTGAACGTTCCGGTTATTAGGTAAAATCTGCTGATGTGGGAGTAAGGATCATCGTTTTCGGAACCAAAGAAAGGATCAATGAAATCAAGTAACTCAACGTTAATTCGATATTCATCTGCAATAATCGGTGGAATAACGATGGCCTTCTCAAGACGTACAGGAATTTGGAGCAATTCCTCCATAGAACGTGTGTCCGCCATAGGAATTAAACGGTACAAAGGGTTGAAGAAGAGAATTAAACAATTGAGAGGATAATGGAGATTATTTTTGGATTTTTATGTTTGAAAAATGTAGAAAAGTAAAAAGTGAAAACCAATTTTGAAAAAGAAAATCTTTTTGGATTTTTGATTTTAGGAAAAATAGAGATCAAAAGAAAAACAATTTTTGAAGAGAAAATATTTTTGGGTTTTTATATTCTGAAAATATTTACAAAAGCGCTAACTTCTCGAAAGAAGGATCTTCAAAGCACATTACTCAAACGATCGAACGACTAAATCTTATCAACCGCTCCCCGGCAGCGGCGCCAAAAATTGACGAGTCGTTTTTCAAGCGGTGAAGATTATAAACTCGAGTCGTAGTCCCAACGAGGGTTGAATGGATCTGGTCAATTCAGTCGTGAGTTATGTGAAGTGAATGAGTTTTAAAAGATGGTTTGGTTTTGATTAAACTACAAACGACAATTAAAATGCGATTAAAGTAATGAAAAGCAATAAAATGATGCAAAGGAAATAGACAAGTAAAGAAACATGTAATAAATTGACAAAAGTGAACGAGAAGTAAAGTGCGAAAAGTAATTAAAACGGTAAATGAATTTAAAGACAATATGTTTGCAAAGCGACGTGAATAAGTTCGTTAAGTATGACCTAAAGTTTATGACGAATTATTATCCTTTCTCTAGATTAGTTGTCAATTAATCTTTCGAAGAGATAATAATTCTAGACGAGTGATTTGATCGTTCTCAGGCTTTCGTCCTTCGAATAATGAAGTCACACATCTAAATAATCTTAACGATTATTAATCACAAACCTTTAACGTTCACACTTAACTCACAAACTCAAATCACTAAGCAAACACGGTTAAAATTACTCAAGACTCATTTTTATATGAAATAAAGCGATAACGAAATTAAACGTGAGCTTAGAAAATAAAATGTTTTTGGTTTTTTTTAAGATTTAAAAGACGAAAAGTAAATTTAACTAGACTCTAAAAGAAAAGTTTAAGTTTTAAAAACATGAAACGTAAATGAAGTTTAAATCTAACAACGAAAAGACATTGAACTTAAGAAAACGTTACTAAAAAGATTTTAGAAAATTTCGGCAGAGTTTCCCCTTAGCGTGAAGCATAAGAAACCTCACTCGAAGAGACGATCAGGTGAAACTCGGGCCTAACTCGGCATATAAAAGAAGTGAAACTAGACCCGAGAAGAATTAAGAAATCTAAAATTGCAAAACTAAAGAAAAATAAAACTTGCTATTTTACTGAAATACTAAACTTGCTAAATATAAAGTGATATTAGATGCTAGATATGAAATGATAAAAACAGTGTTGCTAAAATTGAAGTTTGACTAATATGAGAAACGAATTAAAGACCATGCTACTGACTACTCCCTACTCGCTATATCTAATCCCATACTCGCAAGAATGTAAATGGTTCAATACTCGCAAGAATGTTCAAACTCGTAAAATCAGTTTTGATACTCGCAAAAATAACTATCTATACTCGCAAAATCAAAAGCATACTCGCAAAAAGTGAAAAGACTCATACTCACAAAAATAACTATCTATACTCGCAAAATCAAAAGCATACTCGCAAAAAGTGAAAAGACTCATACTCGCAAAAGACATAGAAAACATGATACTCGCTATTTATAACTCATACTCGCAAAATCATGGACTCATACTCGCAAAATAAATACATGATACTCGCAAAACATGGACCAAACTCGCAAAACCCTAACTTTTAGAACCAAACTAGAAAAAATGAAATGTGAATTTGCTGGAAACTTATTAACGATCTAGAAATCAAGTTTTTAACCCAACACATTCAATCCAAATCAAGTGGAAACAAACTAGTTAATAATGTGTAACACTTGGAAGATTAAAACCACAACAGCAACAAAGCACGTTATCAATAAATTCAAATAAGTCAAGTTAAGATTGAAAAGATTTTAGAGAGAGTGAATAATACTAAAAAAAAAGAAAGAAAGCTTAATCAAGACACAAAAATAAAGACATGAAATTAAAAAGTTGCATTAAGAAAAATTAAAAACTTACACTAGAAGCTAGTTACCTCTCCTAATGAGGTCCAACCCTCTAAATCTAACCCTAAAACTAACCCCTCAAACTAACCAACCCTCTAAATGAGGTGGTGATGTCTATTTATAGGCCAAGGCTTTCACATGTTTGACAATGTTGCACGTTTAGCCCTTGAACCTTTACAATATATGAATAACGCACTAAAATTACATTACAAACGTTACTAATCGTACTAAACATTAAATGTAACACTAATGTATCTCGGGGACTTGAGTCGACGTTTCTTCCAAAGGTCTTCAAAAGATTTAAACGCGACAACTTGCTCAAATGTGGAGGACTTTTCTTGAAAATCTCTTTGAGCTTCGGTTAAGCGTCTCATGAATTTTTCTTCGAGCCTTTAAGGAATAAATTTGTCGCTTCGGGCTTTTATTGCTTAGATTTCTACTTTGACTTAGCTTTTAAATACTTTTCCATATCTCGTGCTCGTTTTAAGGCTTTTTGGTTGAATTTGATGTCATTTATGCAATATCCTTCCCTGCAAGTCACAAACACAAAAACACGATATCTTTGGCGTTTAACGTTAGTTTTTGGTCTTTTAGAGTCTGAAAATGGTGAATAAAAGGTATGTGAATAAGCACATACCAATGCTGTGCTTGATCCTGGAGTTCAGCTTTGTACGAATCGGCTCTATATGTTCAGACACAGCTGGTGTAGCAATTGTAGCAAGATTATCATGAAGATATTCATTGGTGTATTCCCTGATCATCCCACCTATGTCGGCATACATAAGCTTGTCGACAAGTGCATTTGCTTCCTGGAGATCTTTGACTTGTGAAGTCAAAGTTTTGACCTGTGTGGAGAGCAGTTGGACTTGGTCATTAAGGTATCCAGCTTGATGTTGTGTCTCCTTCCTTTTCTTCTTTGCCAAATCAAAAGCTTTCTTGATCCGTTTTGATGCTGTCAAAGATGCTTTGCTTCCCTTCCGTTTCTTGATTGATTTGCGTTTGGATGTTTCATCTACGTTAGACTTAAGAAAACTGGCTAACTTCCTATATGGTAACAAGCTTGAACGTCTTAGGAAACGTGAATCGTATGTGCGTTAATCGATTTTAAGGTAGTATTTCATGCGTAGGTTGCTATCGGTGAGCTTATGATAGGATACTTGACGTATCGTCATAGAGTGAGGTAGGAGCTTATAGAGTTAGGGAATTGAAC
>LBNU01023264.1:4867-37336 GCA_014162995.1 Artemisia annua
ATTAGATTAGGAATATTATGTATAATCTAGAATATTCTAAAGTTAGAGTTTGTATACTTGTCGTTCAAGTATTGTAAACCGACTAGGTTTTCCTTGTGCCTATAAAAGGATCCCTAGGTCATTATTAGAGATACGAATACTTTTAGAGAAAAGCTAAAGTTTGATATTAGCTATATTAGGATTGTTTGTGAATCTGTACAATTATCAGGTTCAAAGTTTGGTTAATATAAAGTGTTGAAGTTGTTATAATTCTTCTCAGCTTCGTTAAGTAATTCCGCATACTTAATAGAGTAATTCAGTGTTTCATCATTAGTAGTTTAGGATTTATCCAAGACTGCTAAACCTTAGACAAGCTATAATAAAGTAGTTTGGTCAGAGTATAACGATCCAACAAACTAAATATTTATCTACTATACTTTCTTTTGCTACTAACTCATGTGCAAGTTTTTCTTTGGCTTGACATTCTTCTTGGTGATATTTTGAAACATATCGTTTGCCGTTTGACAAAAAAAATATTCTTTCATACTCAACATTTGAAATAGCTTTGTATATAATAAATTTTGCCAAGTTATTTTGTTTTTCAAAAGTAGTATTTATTGATTTAATATCACCAATTGAAATGACATGCCAAAGATCATAGTCTATTGATTTCACATAACTTTCGAATTGATTTTTCCATGTAAGAAAATTTTCATTTTCAAGAGATGGTGGTTTAAAAGCATTTTTCCCTTCTAAATATTTTTCCATTTCCATAGATCGATTTCAAGTTTTAAAATACAAATATATTTTAAAAATCTTGTTTGACGTGGCTCTTAATACCAATTGTGGAAAACTAGAAGGGGGAGGGGTTGAATAGTTTTACGTCATTTTAATTTACAAAAACTTTGTTTATGAAAACACTAATCCGAAAATTATGTGATACCAAAAGACTTGCACAATTATAAACAATGATATCAACAAGTATATAATATGACAAGTATGTAAGTAAGTAAGTAAAAAGATAGAGATGGAAGAATGGCACCGTGAGACAAAGGATTTATAGTGGTTCGGCTACGAATCTCCTCTTCGTCCTACTCCACTCCCCCAGCATCTAACTCAGGAGTTTTCTTCACTATGTCAACAAGATCCCTTATGGCGGAGAAAACCTTACACGACTTTTGCTTACACCAATTTACGACACTAAGCTAAATGTCGGGTCCTAATCCTAGCTAGAACCAATCTCACAACACACCACAACTTATCACTACTTCTTCACTACTTGTACACACCTCAACTTCTTCACTACTACACACCACTTCACTACTTCACTACTTAATCTTCTTCTCTACCCAACTTCTATTCACAACTAGCTCTCCTAGAACTACTTACTATAAACACAACACTACTTCACAAATGCTATACACAATATACACAACAAATATACAATACTTCTTAAACTTGAGGTTGAAGGAGTATTCTTCTCTTGCACTTTGGATGAGGATGGATGAGGAGGGATTGAATCACTTGAAACAAGGATTAATAATCAAATGATCAAAGGGTTTTAGAAGATGTTTAGAGAGATTTAGATCTGAAAATTTTCGTGCAAGAGGTGAGAAAAATACCAGGTTTGAGGTGGTATTTATAGGAGAAAATTTCTGACAGAATCTGACAGGGGAGCGTGGCCGGCCCCCTTAATTCATGGCCGGCCCCCTTAAAATTAAGGGGGCCGCCCAGCTGTAACGGCCAGATTTTCTGTCTTTTAGTGGGGAAAGTTTATTTGGTGAAAAACTAACTGATTTTGGTTAAAAATTTGAATTCATATATTTAGTATGATTTAAACATTTTCTTTTATTACCAAAAGTGTTTTTCAAAAATATATAATATGTTTATATTATTAAATAAACTTTGTAATAATTAATTAAATACCCCTTTGATCATGAGATGTATTAAGCACTTGTTTATTCATACCTTAAGTGATTAAGTTGGATATAATGATATAAACTAGCTTAATACTTGTTTACGTTGTAATCTTACGTTTAATGATTTTACATTTTGTGAGCATCAAAACGTAGAGATATCGAAAAATATAAATAACGTTTTTATGCATTATTTATGTCAACAAAATAATTTCTTCAAGTCCTCACTTGTGGGTGGCACATAAGGATCATTAGTGGTGGAGGAATGTACAAGTCCCGAACTAATTGGTCCAGGAGACAAAAGATTAGATGCGGGTCCAGAACTGGAGTATTCAGGAGCCGTGTGCTCGGACAGCTCATCAAACGTGACATGGATGGTTTCCATGATTTGTCGGGTTCTTTTGTTGTAGATTCGATAACCCTTCTTGTTAGGTGTGTAGCCAACGAAAATTCCAATATCAGCTTTTGCCTTGAGCTTTCCTAAGTCTTCACTATCGTTGGTTGGGTAACATAGTGCACCAAAGACTCGAAGAAATGAAAGATCAGGTTTTCTCTCGTGCACCAGCTCATAGGGGGTTTTGCTGTGAAGAGGATGTATCAGTGATCGGTTCTGAGTGTAACAAGCAGTTGCAATTTTCTCTCCCCAGAGGAACATAAGAGCTTTGGAGAATATTAGCATGGTTCGTGCGGCCTCTACAAGGGTACGGTTNGGTTTTCTCTCGTGCACCAGCTCATAGGGGGTTTTGCTGTGAAGAGGATGTATCAGTGATCGGTTCTGAGTGTAACAAGCAGTTGCAATTTTCTCTCCCCAGAGGAACATAAGAGCTTTGGAGAATATTAGCATGGTTCGTGCGGCCTCTACAAGGGTACGGTTTCGTCTTTCAACGACTCCATTCTGTTGAGGTGTTCGAGGTATACTCCTTTGATGACTAATTCCAAGATTTTCATAAAATCGAGTAAGTTGCTGATTAACAAACTCAGTTCCGTTATCTGTGCGGACGAATCTGACAGTTTTATTGAGTCCAACTTGCAGCTGCTTGATGAGTTTGATGATGATTTCAGGTGTCTCGTCCTTGGATCTGAGGAACTTAACCCATGTAAACCGAGAGTGGTCATCTACGATCACTAACACATATCTCTTTCCAAAGATGTTTTGCACTCTCATTGGACCACACAGATCCATGTGAAGGGTTTGAAGAACTTCCATAATGGTGTTGATAGTTTTGGGTTTGTGAGAATGTTTCTTGCTTTTTCCTAGCTGACAAGCGGAACAAAGATGATCTTTTTCATATTTCAGCGGGGCATGCCTCGAACGAGATCTTTACGAGTGAGCTCATTAATGGTGCCGAAGTTTAAGTGATTCAAACGACGATGCCACAACCATGACTTGTTCTTGGATGCCTTAGACAATAAGCAAATAGGTGATGACCGCATCATGCCTTCAATGGATATAGTGTAGAGGTTTGAGCCTCGTCTACCTTTCAGAAGATCCACACCATCCAATTTTCTAACAAAACAAGTGTGTTTTCTGAAGGCTACTTCAAGATCTGACTCACAAAACTGACCAACGGAGAAGAAATTGTGCCCAAGCCCTTCTACATAGTATACCCTAGAAATCACGCTGTCGTCGAACACATAATCACCATAACCCATTATCGCACCAAAATGATCATTCCCGAATCTAACAGTCCCGATAAACTTTTTCACGAAATTTCTGAGCCACGAGCGATCCCCAGTCATATGTTTTGAGCAGCCTGAGTCCAAATACCACAGGACAATTTGTACGACTTGCATTTGAAACCAGACAGATATGGATAACTGAAAAACGTGGATCCCCAAACACAAGTTGGATCCTGTTGGTTAGCACAAGCATAATTACTTAAAACAGAAGTGGAAGGTTCAGTGGTAACATTAGACATATCATGACATGTGGAGGCACTAGACTTATGGTAATCGCATTGTGTTCCTAGAGGAAAATTCCTGCCAGTTTCCTTCCATACCCTAACATTGGAAAGCCTAAAATTGGGCAGTTTAGTTAGCGGGCAAAGACTTCCTAAGGTGAATTTTCTTCCTGTGGGTCTCCAATGATAGCCAACATTAGAAAACTTCCTTCCTGTTGCTTTCCAAACACGGTTTTCAATTTTATGATTCAACGCATTATCGACCGGGAGTAATTTAGAAGCATTCAAAAATGTCTTAACACACTCATCATGATTACCAAAAATTAAACAGTCATTACAGATCTTACAAGTAGCATCAGAATTCGAATTAATTACAGTACGCCTAGAGCTAATACTAGAATCAACACGATTCATATCATTCAGATCAGTCTTATTGTTCCTAAGGTGGTCTTCTACTTTCTTCCCTTGAGCATTCTTAGCTGGCGAAGTCCTATCATTCCTTGTATTGCAACTAGGCTTTGACCCGCTAGCTTTGGTGTCAATGTTTACTCCTGTAGATTTAACGATGGGAACATTAGATCGTGGTACTGCAGTTTGATTTTGTGTATGAGGTGTGTTCAGTTCAGATGATGTCACGGGTACATTAAAGGCAACACGCTTGTTCTTATCCTTAGAGGACGGTTCAGTAATCTTATCACGCATGCTAACAACTTTGGGACATGTACCAATGGCATAATCTAAGAGTTCATATGATCTATTGGTGAGATAATAAACATCAAGGATGGTATTACCAGCAGGTCTCACCATTCTAACCTCTTCCACGGTCTTACAAAGCATGTCAAGGCAATCCTTAAGATACCTAAGGTACTCACTATGGACAAACGCATTATTCCTAAGGGGAAGAGGAATAGTTACGGCATCACATGCATTTCCTTTAGATTTACTGACCATGGGGAGCATTCTCTCTTTCACCTGAGTCTTTAGATTCTCAATTTCATTTAACAAAGACGTTATTTTCTCATTGGTTTTATCACGTGAGATCTTAATCGAATCATGTAACTCTTTGTAATGTTGTTTGACCTTTGAGTTTACAGTTTGAAAACAGTCATTTTCATATTTGAGATGTTCGATGATGTTTTAAAGTTTAAAATTTTGAGAATCTAAACACGGAGGTTTCTGAGGTTCAATCACATCACTCTTATGAGATTTCAATTGGGCAATTTGAGCCCTCAACTTATGAATCGTGTTAGTATGAGCTTGAATTTTTCGTTGCAGATTGAGATTATTAACTTCTAATTTCGAAAAATTCCTGATCATGTTATCATGATCATCGTTTTGAATTTTTTCTTGCAATCTTAAATTCTCCCCTTCAAGCTCAATAACACGATTCTGAAAAACGTTTAATGCAACAGACATTTCATGAAATTGGCAAGCAGTTAAGGAAGAATCAGTAACAGTATAAAACACATCTTGAGCAATGCACTTCGCAATTAAATTATCATTCATGATGAAGGCATTTTTCCTCGCAATTTCACTATGTTGAAGGTCTATTGCAGTTTGTTTTCCTTCAAGTTCCATATTTTTAAACACATCTTTCATTTCATTAATCTCAGATTTAAGAGACGTTTGCAAGCCTTCAAAATGTTCTTTGATTTGTTTAAAAAACAGAATAACTTCTGTAAGGTAACACTCTTTTGTTAATTCAAACCCCCTTTCGCCCTCAGTAATTCCCGTTGGTGTAATTCTCTTTTTACATGTTTTGTCGAATTCAGCAAGCATTTGTTACAGAACGTATATGCTAATAAGAGTTTTACATTGAGTGGGAAGAGCTAACTGAACTAGGTGCATTGGTGTATTGGGAGGATACACCGTTGGAGTTGCAATCTTAAGGGGAGTTGTAGCCTTAAGCTTTTCAGCTTTCATTTTCTCATCGTCTAAAGACCAAAAAATCTGTTCAGGTGTTAACCTAGTTTGGGGCACAAAAACCGTCAATCTATTCTGTTCATAGTAATTATGGGGCTTGACATTGACACGTTTTTTAATGATCTTGGGATCCTTCATTTTATTCTCAAGTCTTTCTCTATTTACTGATTCAATTTCATTAATTTCCTCATTATTATGCACATCAGGGGGGGCATGATTAGGTGTAAGCATCACATTAGCATTATATAAGGCAGGTTGAGAGGAGCTAACGCTCCTAAGAAAATTAGTTTTAGGCACTCCTACATCCTTATTGCTATGTTCATCACGTAACCTAATGTGCTTACGCATTATTTGAGCAGTTTGAATGGTTTGGCCTCGTGTGTACAATTTATTTTCAAGCTTGTTCTTTAAGGCTTTCAAGTTGGAAAAGTCACTTAAGAGTTTAGTTTCTTTACTTTGAAAATCTAGTATTAGTGTGGTTACACTTTTCTGAATCTCCTGTTTTTGCTTAACAGTTTGATCAACTTGATTTTGTAAAGATTTTATTTCCATTCTTATTGCTTCTTCCTTTAAGTTTCTTTCGGTAATGTATGCACACATTTGTCAATCCATTTTCTGCTCTCGTTCGGTTAACTCAAATTTTGCACATTGTTGATACATATTCACCTGTTCTTTAAGAATTTTAATCCTAGTGGTCACGGTATCATCAGGTATAAAATCAGTGTATTCATCAAGTTCACTCATGTCATTATCAATAGAGAAGTCATCATTTGGTAAAACAGACTCGGCATTTTGTTTCATATATTGTTCATATGGGATAACATGGCTATTACCCATATCAGCAGAATTTGAATCAACAATGTCTGTGTGTTTTACTTCGTTATGAGTCCTTTGTTTGTACATCACATTATCAACATATGTATCGAAAGATGCTCTACTAGGCTCATCAGATTCTTTGTTGTTATCCACATGTTGTTGTTTTGAGGGAACATTGTTGTTTTTCAAATCAACATCATCTGGCGTGACAACACTAGTCTGATGTACTTCATTGAGAATCTTTGGAACAGCACATGTTTCATATGTGTCATACAATTTGAGTACCTCAGAAATGATGGATGATTTGGGAGATCCTGGTTGTTGTGGCGATGTGACTATAGATGAAAGATTGGCCATGAAGATGGTCTGTGCAGTGGGCTCATCATCAACATCAGAATCAAAGGCATCACAATCTTCAGCCTGTAAGATGTTTGGGTCGTTGAGAGCAATATCCTGAACTGGTTGATCATCCACATCGGCATCAAAAGAGTTCCCCTCATCACCCGCAAGAAACAGCAGTTGCTCCTCATCTAGCAAAACTCCATTCTCTTGTGCTTGCATTAGCAACATCTTATCCTTAAAGTAATCTGAGTTCTGAGGACATTTTGGTTGAGTGCAGTTCCTAGCAATATGACCTAACCCACCACAGTTGTAGCACTTGGGTTGTCTTCCTAGCCCTTGATTACCATTCCCCATCCTATTCTGAGCATTTCCCCGGACATTTTGCCTTCCTTGAACCACAACACGCCCATCTTCCACAACAGCAAGATTACGTGGGTTAGACGAGGTTCTGAGTTGGTTGTTTGTTTGAGGAAGTGTATTCCTGAAGTGTTGAACCAACAGTGAGACTCGGTTGGAGATTATCAATCCTTTTGTCAATGTGAGAGTTCCAAGAGTCTTAAAACTCCATTCTCTTGCGCTTGCATCAGCAACATCTTATCCTTGAAGTAATCCGAGTTCTGAGGACGTTTTGGTTGAGTGCAGTTCCTTGCAATATGACCTAACCCACCACAGTTGTAGCACTTGGGTTGTCTTCCTTGCCCTTGATTACCATTCCCCATCCTATTCTGAGCATTTCCCCGGACATTTTGCCTTCCTTGAACCACAATACACCCATCTTCCACAATAGCAAGATTACGTGGGTTAGACGAGGTTCTGAGTTGGTTGTTGGTTTGAGGAAGTGTATTCCTGAAGTGTTGAACCAACAGTGAGACTTGGTTGGAGAGATTATCAATCCTTTTGTCAATGTGGGAGTTCCCAGAGTCTTGTTGATTAGTCTTGACACTTGATGATTGCATGGATGTTTGACCAAGGGAAAACTGATTCTGTGTTGCTTGAGCAGTAGGATGATTGATTGAATCAATTGAGGATTGGTTTAGTCCCTGAACACTGGAGATTAGAGCAAGAGGATCATTTGAGGGATGGAATTTTTCTCTCAGCTGACGATCATACAAGGCATGTTTCTCATGTTGTTGCAGGTAAGCATAGAGTTGTTCATAGTTGGTGTTTCTGAGTCCTTTGTTTAACTTCACAGTTGTGAGCCTGTGACAAACCGATCCCCATTCTGGTGACATATTGTTGACGAACTTTGAGTTGAGTTGGATGTTGGGCATTGTCATTATGATCATTCTCATGTCATTCACAAGCTTGTGGAATCTGACATAGTAGTCATTGATGCTTTCACCGGAGTTCATTTTGAAGTGCTCGAATTCATCATACAACTGAGATTCACGATCTTCTTTGGTAAGTTCTGAACCAGCTAGCAGCATTTTGACATTGTCCCAAACGGCTTTGGCCTCAGTGTTGAAGTTAATCAGTTTGTAGATGTCCTTTGGTAACCCTTGTATCACAATGATGGAAGCTCGAATATCAGCATCATAGCGTTTCTTTTCAGCTTCGTTAAGATCATTGTAAGTACGAGGTCTGTCAATTCCAAAGGTGAGTGTTCCATCTTCACTAGTGGAGATAACATCCCTGGTAGTACCCATTTGAAATGGCCCTTCATCAATCGATCTCAGAATGTTCTCCCCATTTTCTTTGCCCTGACAATACAGACGAATTCTTTGAGACCATGACTCATAGTCAGTTCTGTCGAGCATGGGAGGTCGAGTATCCGACCCAGCAGCTTGGATATCATCAATAGAAACCATAGTAGTCATGGTGTAGTCTTTAACGGGATTTTACAACTCGTGACTTAAACCGAAAAATAGATTCTTTCCCGGGATTTTACTAAAGTCAACAGAGAAAACCGAAAGATGAAGTATGCAATATGAACTTAGAATGAGAACTTAAATAAGTCACCCTTTGTACTAGGAATCAAGTTGAGACAAATCAAGTAGCAATCTATTCGATTGTGATAAGTCAAGCCGTAAGTAATAACTTACAACGTCAAATCACACTCAAATTAATCGAAACGATTTAAGTTACAACGTTTTCCGAAGCACAAGTAGTCAACTAATCAAAGTAATCTCAAACTTAGCAAATCACAAAAAAACACCACAAGTCCAAAAATTAATCGCTGAAATCACACTTAATCGCTATCCAAAGATAATCGCTGGTCCAAACTTAATCGCTGATCCCAAAGTTAATCGCTGACCCAAGGTAATCGGTAAAACCAGTTAATCGCTAAAAAGCTAATCGCTGGATTTTGTTAAACGCAGACAGAGTTTAATCGCTGGTGATAGATAATCACTAGAAAAACTAAACGCTAAAACCAGTTAATCGCTAAAAAGCTAATCGCTGGAATTAGTTAATCGCTGAACACTACAAGACACCCCGTACTTAATCGCTAACCACAACAGTCCAAACAAGTCGCTGTCTAGCGATTTGTCCAGTAGTCCCAAAATAGCAATAACAACTTAATCGCTGCTATTTAATCGCTGACCAGATGTACTTAATCGCTACCAAGAAATACCAAACAGATGACTTAATCGCTAGATTGAAACACTTACAAAATCCTTCACACCACCAAATCAATGCAAGATATGACTATTCCAACTCAAGAACTATGTAACAACAACACTCTTAAGCACGAAAGTACAACCATAACACATCATAAACCACTACAAAGATCAAACCAAGGTGTTTTTCAAGAGAACTATTCTAACCAAGTACAACCACAAAAACCAACCAAAAATCCGTGAATCCAAGGCCCTAAGATGAAACCAAGGCTCTTGATACCAATTGTAGAATACACTAATACATAACACGTGTGGTTCTTGAGGTAATGGATCGAATAGTATAAGAAATCTGGAGAGAGAAAGTTAGAAAGTGGGAGCCTTTTAGAGAGAGAAAGAACAAAAGAAATATTGCATAACTAATGAAAGGTCCAACCTTCTCCCTTGGTGGGAGAAGGTATTTATACTTACAATGGATGAATGCCTCTACTAGGCTGTGGAGCGGGGCTGACAGAGGGTAAAAGACCCGACCCGACACCATGAATAATAACTAAAGCTAAGCTACGTATTAACTACTATAATGAATTCTACGAGCTATACAATGCTTTAACATACTAGGGGTGACCGAATCTTCTATAGGAAAAAACGTATTCCTAACAGTCCTAAAGGCCCATAGAGCATCATCCAGTTTCCTTGACCAAACAGCAGGATTGTCTTTAACTGTTTTTTCAAGTATTCTTTTAAGAGCTCTGTTAGTATTTTCAACTTGACCACTTGTTTGAGGGTGATAGGATGTAGAGAATCGATGGTTGACTCCATATACTTTCATAGCTTTTTCCATCATTTTATTGCAAAATGAGTGCCTCTGTAGCTAATGAGAGCTTTTGGTATGCCAAAACGACAGAAGAGTTTCTTGAGAAATGCTATAACAACTTTGGCATCATTTGTTTTAAGAGCTTGGGCTTCTGCCCATTTTGAGACATAGTCGACCACGACTAGGATGTATTCGAATTTTGATGATTTAGGAAAGGGTCCCATAAATTCTATTCCCCAGATGTCAAAAATTTCACATACTTGAATGTAATTCATGGGAATTTCATCCCTTTTAGAAATGTTTTCAGTTTTCTGACATGCTTCGCAAAGGCGAACTAGAGTATGTGCTTCTTTTAGAATTGTTGGCCAATAGAATCCAGATTTAAGTACTTTTTTAGCAGTAGTGGTGGCACCATAATGTCCACCGGTAGGTCCATGGTGACATTTATCAAGAATGGCACGAGTTTCAGGTCCAGATACACATCTACGGATTATTCCGTCAGGACATATTTTGAATAAGTATGGTTCATCCCAAAAATATTTCTTCAAGTCTGAGAAGAATTTATTTTTCTTTTGGTGAGTCATTCCCTTTCGTAATACATTCCCCACCAGATAGTTTGCAAGGTCTGCGAACCAAGGCGTGTCTGGAGAACTAATTGCATTAAGAGTTTCATCGGGAAAATTATCGTCTATTTCAATTTCTATTTCTTCATCTTCATTTTCTAAATGAGACAAATGATCGGCTGCTACGTTTTCAACACCTTTTTTGTCTTTCATTTCTATGTCAAATTCTTGTAAAAGCAAAATCCAACGAATAAGACGTGGTTTATCATCTTGCTTTTTAAATAGATATTTAAGAGCAGAATGATCTGTAAAGACCACAGTTTTAGACAGAACTAGATATGCACGGAATTTGACGAATGCAAATACAATGGCCATGAGTTCTTTTTCAGTAACCATATAATTTTGTTGTGCAGCGTTGAGCGTTTTGCTAGCAAAGTAGATAGGATGGAAATGTCTACAATCTTTTTGTCCTAAAACAGCTCCAACTGCGAAATCGCTTGCATTGTACATTAATTCAAATGGTAAATTCCAATTTGGACTTATTATGATTGGTGTACATGTGAGTTTTTCTTTAAGAGTTTCGAAAGCTTTTTGACATTCGTCATCGAATTCAAAGGTAATGTCTTTTTCGAGAAGTTTAGTTAAAGGTCGAGCAATTTTTGAGAAATCTTTAATAAATCGTCGATAGAATCCTGCACGTCCTAAAAAGCTTCTAATGCCTTTCACATTAGTAGGAGGTGGAAGTTTTGAGATTACGTCAATTTTTGCTTTGTCAACTTCAAGTCCTGATCCCGACACTTTATGTCCAAGCACAATTCCTTCTTTGACCATGAAATGGCATTTTTCCTAATTAAGCACAAGATTTGCATCTTCGCAATGTTGAAGCATTTTATTTAAATTACCTAGGCATTTATCGAAAGAATTTCCAAAGACAGAAAAATCATCCATGAAAACTTCCACGGATTCTTCAATCATATCATGAAAAATTGTTGTCATACACCTTTGAAAAGTAGCAGGTGCATTACAGAAACCAAAGGGCATACGTCGATAAGCATAAGTTCCGAAAGGACATGTAGATGTTTTTTTCTCTTGATCCATTTGATCGATTGGTATTTGGAAATAACCGGAAAATCCGTCTAGAAAACAGAAATATTCATTTCTTGCTAGTCTTTCTAACATTTGGACCATGAATGGGAGAAGAAAATGATCTTTTGCGGTAGCTTCATTCAGTTTTCTATAGTCAATACATACACGCCAACCAGTGACAGTTCTAGTTGTTACAAGTTCGTCATTTTCATTTGTTACTATTGTGATACTGCCCTTCTTAGGTACACAATGAATAGGACTTACCCATGGGCTATCTGCTATAGGGTAGATAATTCCTGAGTCAAGGAGTTTGACAACTTCCTTCTTGACAACTTCTTTCATATTCGGATTGACTCTTTTTTGCTTTTCAACCACTGGTTTCTTATCATCCATTAACTGAATTTTGTGTTTACAGAAAGATGGACAAATTCCAGGTATGTCACTTGTTTTCCAAGCAAAAGCTCTTTTGTGATTTTTGATAACCGAAATTAGTTTTACTTTCTTCCTCTCAGAGAGTTTAGATGAAATTATGACTGGAAGTAATGATTCTCCTTCCAAGAAAGCATATTCCAAATGGTCTGGTAATGGTTTGAGAATGAGATCAGTAGGTCGTTCTTCAAGAGAGTTTCTAACTTTCTGTTCAGTGTCAAAGATTATTTTCTCAAATGATTGTTCTTCTATATTATTATCCTCGTCATCGGAACTTTCATTTTTATCTTCGACATTCATAGCCGTGAATTGATCATATTCAGCTAAAACTTCATCTTCAAGGATTGTTCCATCGACTTAGTAGAGTAATTGATTAAATTCATTAGTAGTTCATCGAAATCTTCCTCAAGAATTTCATCAATAACACCAATTCTAAAGCATGTGTCATCATTAGAGTAAGAGTGTTTCATAGCCTGCTCAATGGAGAAAATCATCTTTCTTTGCCAATTCCTAAATTGAGTTGTTTCTGGTTTACTCGAATCCTAGCATCGGCTGTATGTAGAAAAGGTCTTCCTAAGATTAAGGGTACTTTGCTATCTTCTTCCATTTCTAGGATAACGANTTGTTTTCCAAGCAAAAGCTCTTTTGTGATTTTTGATAACCGAAATTAGTTTTACTTTCTTCCTCTCAGAGAGTTTAGATGAAATTATGACTGGAAGTAATGATTCTCCTTCCAAGAAAGCATATTCCAAATGGTCTGGTAATGGTTTGAGAATGAGATCAGTAGGTCGTTCTTCAAGAGAGTTTCTAACTTTCTGTTCAGTGTCAAAGATTATTTTCTCAAATGATTG
The DNA here is from genome assembly GCA_014162995.1 of Artemisia annua. Taxonomy (NCBI): domain Eukaryota; kingdom Viridiplantae; phylum Streptophyta; class Magnoliopsida; order Asterales; family Asteraceae; genus Artemisia; species Artemisia annua. The sequence goes on from LBNU01023264.1 coordinate 18,043, forward strand.
TTCTTCTATATTATTATCCTCGTCATCGGAACTTTCATTTTTATCTTCGACATTCATAGCCGTGAATTGATCATATTCAGCTAAAACTTCATCTTCAAGGATTGTTCCATCGACTTAGTAGAGTAATTGATTAAATTCATTAGTAGTTCATCGAAATCTTCCTCAAGAATTTCATCAATAACACCAATTCTAAAGCATGTGTCATCATTAGAGTAAGAGTGTTTCATAGCCTGCTCAATGGAGAAAATCATCTTTCTTTGCCAATTCCTAAATTGAGTTGTTTCTGGTTTACTCGAATCCTAGCATCGGCTGTATGTAGAAAAGGTCTTCCTAAGATTAAGGGTACTTTGCTATCTTCTTCCATTTCTAGGATAACGAAATCTACCGCAAAGGTGAATTTTCCAACTTCGACTAACATGTTTTCAGCTATCCCAACAAGATATTGGAAAGATCATTCAGCTAACCTTACACTCACCTTAGTAGGTTTAAGCGTTTCGATGGATAATTTTGCATAGAGAGAATATGGCATCAAATTAATGCTAGCACCAAGATCGGCTAAAGCATTGCATGAGAATGTTTTACTGAAAGTACAAGGAATTAAGAAACTTCCTGGGTTTCTGAGTTTTGGTGGAATTTTGTTCTGAATGATAGCTGAACATTCTTCATTAAGGAAAGTTGTTGAAATTTGTCCGAGCTTACTTTTGTTACTAACAAGTTTTTTAAGAAATTTCCCATAGTTAGGCATTCCGGCTAAAACGTCAACAAGAGAAACATTAATTCGGACAGCTCGAATTATGTCAAGAAATTTTCCATACTGGGCTTCCATCTTTTATTTTCTTAAGCGTTGAGGGTATGGAATTCTAGGTTTGTAAGGTTTAAGGACCGGTGTTTCAGGAGTTGTTGTTCTAGTTTCCTTTCGAGGAACAGGTTCATCCTCTTCTTCGTCATCAGTGAAAAATTCAACAGGTTGTTGAGTTTGACTAGGATCATGTGGTGGTTCATATGAAGTACCATTTCTTGTGGTAATAGCATTCACATGCTCATGTCGAGCTTGTGGAGGTTGATAAGGTTTGTTTTGATTATTCTTAGGATTTGGTTGAGTGTTACTAGGAAGAGATCCAGAAGCTCGACCTGATTGCTTTCAGCAAATCTGTCGAATTTGGCTTCCAAATTTTGAATTGAGGCTTGATGATTTCTGGTTGAGGACTCAAGTTTTTCTTTTAGGTCCATGAATCTGTCTTTCAAAAAAAGGTTTGTTGATTTTTGTGATTTAATAAAATCATCCAATTGTGTATGAACGTCCGGTTTTTCATCAGTGTTTGTTCGTTTGAAAGTTTCTCGATTATATTCGTTTTTTGTACTAGGTCTTCATCGTTCACGATCATGTTCACGATCACGATAGTTCTCAATGTAACGGGTATGTCTAAATGTATTAATAGATTTAGCTTCTTCTTCTTCACGTGACATAGGTGTGTCATCATCATTGCAATTTACGGTTGCATGGTTTCTGCCACAATGATTACAACTTTCATGTTGTTCTTTTATTTCTTTGTACTGAGCGTCCATTCTAATTGCCATGGCATCCATTCTTGCCATAATTTTGTCAGTATCAGAATTACTATTGCCTTCATCAGTGAAAGCAACAGTTTTACGAAGAGAAGCTTTTGGTTTTTGTTCTTTGGCCCAATCGAGTTTAAGTAAGACTTTGTTTTCAAGGAGTTGATACGCTTGATTTGGCGTTTTATAGAGAAATATACCTCCGACTGCAGCATTTAAAGCTTCTTGAGTTATTTCATCAAGACCGTGGTAAATTTTTTTTTATTATATTGCCTTTTGTCAAACCGTGTCCATGACAGTTTCTTAGCAGTTCTTTCATTCGAAGCCAGGTTTCGGTGAGATTTTCACGTTCATGTTGTGAGAATCCTTGGATTTCTCCAAGAAGTTTATCGAATAGAGCTGGTGGAAAAAATCTACTAACGAAAGTAGTACGAAGTTCGTCCCATGATTCAATGGTTCCTTCGTCGAGTTCGCCAAGCCAGGTTTTAGCTTCTCCTGTTAAAGATAGTAGGAACATCATGAGTCTTACCGCTTCAGTTTTGGTAGCTCCGTATTTGAACATATCGCATACGCTCTGAAATTCATGAATGTGTTTGTGAGGATCAGTTTTAATTCGACCATCAAATTGGTTGCCTTTGACAAGAGTCAAGTGATTTCCTTTGATTGCAAATTCATTTGCGATTTCAGGAATGGTAATAGCTGGTCCAGGAGTAGGTGCAACGATACGATCGTTAGCCCACATAGGTTCATTATCAGCGTCATCCATTGGATCGTAAATTTGGATTAATTTCATGAAAAATCTGAAGTTTGAGATATCGCCAACAGGTATGTGGTGAACACGAGGTTATTCGGGTCTTTCGTCTTTTTGAGAAAAAGGAACTCTTTTGTTGTTACGTTTTCTTTTGTTTAAGTTCTTTCAGGTTCTGATAAAGGTGAAATGGGATCAGTTTCAGTTGAACGAGTGTGCATTCAAAGATAGAGAGCTAAATTTAAATCGGTGTGACAAATTTTGTTTTCTGAGTAAGTGAGTGCGGCGTACACAGAAGAGTGTGCAGCGTACTTGTGTGATATTGCTATGTCCGGCGTACTTGCGTGTAAGTAAGGTGGTGTTATTTTTACCGAGAAGATTAACTTCAAAAGATAGTGAAAAAGATGATTCTTTTTGGTTTTTATGAAAAGATAGTTAATGACATGTTTGGGATTGCTTGGCTTTGCTGATGTTTGTAGAAAAATAGGGGTTTGTTGCTTATTTTAGAGAATTAATGTATGTTTGGTATTGCTTGATTGTTTTGTTGGTATTGCTTATTCTTTTGTACACTTTTATAGTCGATATTAAGCACTTGCATTCCCATTTCTAGTTGTGTTTGGATAAAACAAATAAACGGTTTTAAGTGGGTTCGGTCTGCTTATTAATAGACACCTTATTTTTATTAATGGTTCTTGACTTTGATTTACAATCATTACCGGTATTTATTTATTTTTGTCACTTCATTAGATTTGTTGATGATGAGGAGTAGGTAAAAGCATAGCTATTACGTTATAATTGATGCTTAAACTTGTTAATCACACAACTATAGAATCATACTAACATTGTTAACTTAGTCATGATCTTTGAAATATACTTTAGATGTTAATGTGAAGAAGGTGAAACTGATTTTTATTATTATTTTTTATATGTGATGATGTGATTGTATTTGCTAGTTTCGTTAAGTATGTTAAACTTAATCACATCCTACCTCTGCTGTGATATATGATAATATTTGATTGTTGTTGCTAGTTTCGGTAAATAGGCTAAAGCTAGTCACATGATTATCGATACATAAAAAAAGTCATTTTTTTGTAAGTGCTTATTTTTTTAGACAGTTAATGGTATGTTTGGGATTGCTTATTTTTTGATATAGTTTTATAGTCGTTATTAAGCACTTACATAAGCCACTTAGGTAACATGGATACTTGATACTCTTAGCCTAAACCACTTAGGTAATAGTTTAATGAAATATACGTCGGTGTGGATAGATGATTTTTTTGTATCACGACCTAGATATACTTGTTCATAGAGGACCGAGACATAGTTGGTTTATATACGACCAAGCTATGTCTCTAGACTCTAGTACTTGAGATAATCTTAGTTAACTGTTAAGCGAGATATTCTCGTCCATAGAGGACCGAGACATAGTTGGTTTATACACGACCAAGGTATGTCTCTAGACTTTAGTTCTTGAGATAATCTTAGTTCATGGAGATACTTGATTAAGTACAAGCCACTTAGGTTCAGGAGGAAAACGAATCTTTGCCCTCTCAAGGTTTGTAAACTGCTTATTTTTAAGTGCTTATTTAAGAGACTTTGCTTATTGCTTATTTTCTAGTACTTGGTTAATTTTTGGAAAAGTTTTATAGTCGATATTAAGCACTTACATAAGCCACTTAGGTAATATAGACACTTGATACTCTTAGCCTAAACCACTTAAGTAATAGTTTAGTGATATATGTCATTGTGGATGGACGAGTTTTTTTGTATCATGATCTAGATATTCTCGTTCATAGAGGACCGAGCCATAGTTCGTTTATACACGATCAAGCTATGTCTCTAGACTCTAGTACTTGAGATAATCTTAGTTAACTGTTGAGCCAAATATTCTCGTCCATAGAGGACCGAGATATAATTGGTTTATACACGACCAAGGTATGTTTCTTGTCTTTAGTTCTTGAGATAATCTTAGTTCACGGAGATATGTTGGTCCGATATATTTGTGTAACACCATGAATTGTATGAACAAAAGCTTGATCAAATGAAAATAACCAATGTTCATTAGAAATAATATTGTTTACACAATCTTGGCCTGAGTCAACTAATAATACCCATTTTTACATTACGGTTGTATCAGTCTAACTTAGAGGTTAAGGTGAAGGGTTTATGAGGGATAGTTGCAGAATACTATCCCTGGTAATGGCAAATAGTGCTCTTCAAGTTATGAAGAGGAAGATTCCACTAAGAAGAGGAAGTTTCTAGTGGTGTGATATGTAAGGAAAGCTTTAAATTTATAATACTAGTTTCACCGATTTTAATAAACCAAACACACGAGTAAAGTATAACCCCCATTGGTAGTATTAGATTAAGGTAAGACCAGGTCGTATCCATAGGGACTTAGTTCGTTCTCAATAAGTATAAACTGATTAGTAAAACAAGACTAGTAACGATTATAAAATATGAGGAATTCAAATATTAAAACGAATGATTGCTTGGATAGCTTAGATAATCTAGTGACAATGTTTATGTTTGATCTCAGTTTGATAATGAAGTGGAGTACAACTTATAATATAGCCATTTTCGTCAAAAGAGCAATTTCATAATTTGTAGGTTCAATTCAAGATTCATATTTATCCATTAAGTGATTTCTCTCGAATTAGTATTCCATATCAAGTCTAGATTATTATTAATTCTCCTAAGTGGATTTCTCCTTTCAAAGGCTAGAAACGCAGACAAGTTCCTAGAATTGCGTTTAACAAGTTGGTTCTTTCGACCTATCCCAACACATTATATTCAACCAGTTTCAATAGACAAACGTAATAAGACTTGAGATAAAATAGCTTGCATTATAAACTTGAAATTGATAGAGATCAAAACATAATCATAAGTTGCTTTATTATATTCACATATCCAAGCAATCACAAGAGGTTTAGCCTCTCATGGCTAAGGAGTTCATAACAACAGAAGTGATTAAATAGTAAACAAGAGACATACGGCTTGGATTGATCAAATGGATTACACAAGTGTCACAAGTAACCAAGAGTTCGACACCAACAAGTATATAACGCCCCCGTTCCAATTCGTTCACGTCTGCCAATGGCTCAGGATCATGTAGCACTTCTGATCTTAACTTAGTAGAGATTGGTTATAGAGTGGTGAGTTCAAATGCTTGCAAATGAGCTCTATTTATAGGCTATCTGATAGGCGAAGTACAGAGCACTTAGATTGTGAGTACGGCGCACTTTGCTATTTTCTTGGCGCCAAAGTTTCATAAATGTAGAGGAAGTACGGTGCACTTCGGATATAAGTCCGACGCACTTTTATTAAATATTACTTATTGACTTCCTTTGACCGAGAGGACAAGTGCGGTGCACTTAGCTTGGAAACCGGCGCACTTTGCTTGCATAAAAAGCTAATCATAGAAGATTTCTTATTTATTTAATTCAAGTGGTGAAATAGTATGTCTTTGTGATGTATCATGCTTAGAACATCTGAGAGTGAACCTGCATTCATTTCATGCTATTAAGTACCAAAAGTTCACACATATCGATCATAAAACATATAATATAATGCTCAAGGTATGATGTAGCGTTTCTAGCAAGCAAGCTTGTGAACCACTAGGTATCGTTGTCCCAACGAGCGGTGAAATTGATCTCGTCACTCAAGTCGTGAGTTATGTGTGATGAATAGGTTTTAAAAGAAGGTTTTGGTTTAGATTATACTACAATGACAAATTAAAGTAAAACAAAGCGGTGAAACGACTTTAAGTAAGAAAGCAATTAAATGACGTTTAAGAAAGAAAACAAGTAAAGTTGCATGTAATAAAAGTGCGATAATTAAAAGAAAACGGTAAATGAAATTTAAAGACAATGTGTTTGCAAAGCGACGCGAATTAGCTTGTTAAGCTCGAGGTAAAAGTTTGCAACGAGTTATTATCCTTTCTCTAGATTAGTTGTCAATTAATCTTTTGAAAAGATATTAACTCAAGACTAGTGAATTAATCGTTCAAAGATTGTCGGTCTTCGATTAATTGATTTACATGTCTAAGTAATCTTTCGATTACTTATCACAAGCGTTCAAGCTCTTACTTAACTCACTAACTCGAGCTACTAGGCAAACACGGTTAAAAACTACTCTTGACTCATATTAAAAACGTAAGACGAAAAAGAAATTAAAAAGACTTGTAAAACATTTAAAGTAATAAAAGTTTTAAACTAAAAATGAAAAGACGCAAGACTTAAATAATAAAACGACACTAAAAAGATTTTAGAAAATTCGACAGCATAACGTTTAGTATTTAGGAAAATAAAAACCTCACTCGATTAACGATGAGGGACAATAAAAGTCTAGCACGACTTGGAAAAGAAAAAGGAATAAGAAAGAAAAGAACTAAACTCGCTATCTAAATAAGAAATCAAACTCGCTACTAGAAGAAAACATCATACTCGCTAGGGTTGCTAAGGACCAAACTCGCTAGCTCTTTAACCCCAAACTCGCTAGAGTTTTTACCCAAACTCGCTAGGTTTAGTGAACCATACTCGCTAGGGGGTTAAGAACCATACTCGCTAACCTCTTGGGACCAAACTCGCTAGCTTATACAAAACAACTAAACTCGCTACCCTAAATAAAAAACTAAACTCGCTATGATCAAAATTACGAAACTCGCTAAGCCTACAAAGTACACCAAACTCGCTAGACCCTTAATCCATACTCGCTAGGATTCCTTTGTAGTCCAAACTCGCTACCTATTCTAAAACCAAACTCGCTATGAAATTTTATAAGAAAACCATACTCGCTATTAAACCCTAACTTTGACAAAACAGTTCGTAAAAAAAAAAGAAAACTTTATAAAACTTTAAGAAACTTGTTAAGACACCAAAATAAGCTCAAAAATAAGTAAATAAGCCACGAGTTCAACNCACTTATTTAAATCACAATGATTACCATAATAATTTCATATAAGTACATATATTTTTAATTATCAGAAATTACACCATTTACCCTCTACTTTAATTAATATACGAATTCACCCTCAAGTTTCCAAGAATTACATTTTAAACCCTTATATTTAAATAATTACATTTTATATCCTTAAATTATCCAAATTGCAAACAAATCCTTTTTAATTATCAAAATTACACTCTTAGCCCTCCAATATTATTTACATACGAATTAACCCTTATATTTATCAGAAATTACAAAACTAATCCTTATATTACAATTATATACAAATCGTATATATATAAATATATAATTTATAATTTAAACCTTTTAATTACCAAACTTACCCATTTAGTCCTTGTACTAATTTTATCCCATTTACCCCTGAAATTTTATGATTTCCAAAACATATCCTCAAGTTTAATAATTTACAAAACATCCCCTCCTATTTTCAAAACTCCATAAGGTTTACAATTAAATCCCAATTCACAAACCCTAATTTTTCCCACAATCATTCAATCTTATTACACTTCCATTTTTCATTAGTTACAACATGCAAAACCCCAAAAACCCTAACTCTAAATATTTTCTCCCATTTTTATTTATTAACGATCGGGTGGAAAAGAAACAAGCCCAAAAAAATCATACAAGCTTCGAATAATTTATGCCACATTTTATTAGTGTTCTATGACCATAATAACATGTTAAAAAAATATAAACAAGCAACAAAAAAATCTTATATAGCAGATAATTGTTTTACACGTTTTTAGGGTTTTGGTTTTCTATAATTCGTATCACTTACAATATAATGAATGGATCATTTTTATCATTTTATACTGATAATATAGAGTTGAAAGAGTGATATAAAAATAACAGAACGTCAAAAATCGAAGGGAGCAAAGACTTGTGATTTTTCTTCTCTCGGGTGGAAAATACGACACAAATAAATCCCCAAAGACTACCCCGATCACTCCACGACCTAACCAGTATTTTTCCCACCTCCTATGGGCTAAAACACGAACAATAAAAATGGTGATTGCCTCTGGAAAATATTTTGCCGCCGGCGATGGTTTTTGAGAGAGTTTAGGGTTTTTTTATTTATAAAAATGATAAATGTGATTCTAAAATTATAATCAAGGTATATATAATTAGAGCGTTATCATGGTGGAATATGTTACTTATCACTAATACTAACCTTCCTTTATATACTAGGGAGATACACTTTTAGTAGTTACTAGAGAATAGTGATAACTTAACTAGAAGCAAACTGGAAGTAAGGTACACGTGCACTTGTGTGGATAGGGTTGCTTTACTGTAATGACAAATTTTGTACATGCAAGCTGCTTTCCCTGCTCTTGATAAGTTCTTATCTTCCCAAGGGTTTTCCCGCTTTTCCTTATCTCAAATTACTCTCGCCTAAGCGTGTCAGAGAACTTTGCAAGTATGTTGAAGAATACTCTGAGTGTATCTGATCTGTGTAACTAGGTTCACCTGCATGGCTTAAGATGATAAGTCTACTTCAGAGCCCTAAAGATATTTGTCAGTCCTTTAGGTCTCTGATGGTTTTTCACTTCTTTTCTCTTTGCTAGTTGACTCTGTTATTAGGTTAAAAAGTTTCATTCAGTTTGGACTTCGACTTTTGCAATGCCAGACTATTTTGGCTAAGAAGGTGTACAACATATCTGAGGTGTTATCCTCTGATATATGAACACTCAGTGAGTCCATTACAACCGATGTTCTTCCCTACAATGGTTTTTGACTTTGACTTCTTTGAGGTTCTCTCACAAGGTGTATACCATTGAGTTTTTTGCATAGCAGATTGTGATCAGCTGTGTTGATCATTCAGTCAGAGGGTAAAATTTGCTCATGGTTTATGATTTGACTATATCAGAGAGAGAGAGAGTGAGAGAGAGAGAGAGAGAGAGAGAGAGAGAGAGAGAGAGAGAGAGAGTTGGGTCTCTGATGAAATCAGATATCTTAACTTAGGCTGATTTAATGTTTCAAATACTTGTGAGGGATAATTTGGTCAGAATTTGACTCAACAAGATACTTGATTAAGTCCAAGCCACTTAGGTTCAGGAGAAAAACATATCTTTGTTAGTAATTCGTGATGTGTCAGGTTTTTTTTTTAAATGTAACAGGCATGTAAAGTCATGGGTTTTGTAATAGGTTGGTTTACCCTGATTTTGTAAAAAAATTAACAATTCATCGATTTATTATGTTGTATTTACCATGTGTATGTGGGCCTAGGGTTTTTAGTTAGGATGTTGTAACCCTGAACTATTAGTGAAAGTAGCTTGTCTAGCTAACTTACTGTACATATGTAACCAGGCTCATGTAGGCTTGGGTTTTTTAGTTAGGATGTTGTAACCCTGAACTCTTAATATTAGATTTTATGCCAATTTATTGTATGTGTTTGTTATTCTTATGTTTAGTGATCAGTTAAACATGAAGAATATCTATCGTCGAAAGTTTGTTTAACTTTGACATAATAACAAGTGCTTGTGATTTACCGTACACATCATAAATTTGACATAATAACAAGTGCTTGTGATTTACCGTACACATCATAACTAATACTATTCACTAGCTACCTTCTAGTAACTCGCTCATGGCAAGTTGTGGGTATTTGTGTACCTTGTAGTAGGCTTGCGTGATGAAGTCATATCCAAGGCGTCGTCGGGTGTATTCCTGCTTTTTGACCCGTAGGCACCTTTTGTTCATGAGCATGTTTATAAAGGCTAATTCACATTCTAGTAAATGTTTGCTTGTATGAATAGTCAGTTAAATGTAACACTTTAAAAAAAACTGTTGGATTTGTCATTGCATATTTGTAGAAATAGGAGCCTTGATGAAAAGAGAGAAGATAAAAAATCCACCTATGTGTAGCATGCGAATCAGGCTGTATGCTTGCCATTAGAGGGGAGTGTAACCACCTTAGGTGGTGCCTAGTAAGTAGGGCTTGTTTTCCCAGTGCGTCCATCCGTTGTTAAATGTAGCATCGTTTCAAGTTAGATGCGTGCCACACTAGGGGTATGTTATCCCCTTCAGCTGTAGTTAACAGGTAGGAATCATTGTCATTCGCCTGGCGAATGGTGTATGGCCCCTCCCAGTTGGGAGCGAGCTTGCCCTGACCTACGGCCTTGCTAACCTCGTTTCTACGCATCACATGGTCGCCAGGTTTAAAAGACTTTGGGCAGACGCGTTTGTTGTAGTAATTTGCCATTTTGTTTTTTGAGTGTGCTAGGCGCATGGCGGCTAAGTCGCGCTTTTTCTCGGTTAGTGCTTGGTCTAGCCTGAGGGAATTTCCGTCCTCTTCTTCCATAGCAACTTCTTTATTCTGGGCAAGCAGCTCAGCGGGTATGACGGCTTCATTACAATAGACCAGGATTAAGGATGTTTCATCTGTGTTTTCCATTGGTGTAATTCTGTGTGCCCATAGTACGCTTGAGAGCTCGTCCACCCAACAAGTCTTGTATTCCTTCAATCGTTTATCGATTCCTTTCATGATTTCTTTGTTAGCTACCTCTGCCTGAACACCTTTCTAAGAATGGCAAGGAGATGTGGTAGCCTTGAGGATGCCTTGATTTTCGCACCATGATTTGAATGGTTCGCCGGCGAATTGGGCTCCATTGTCAGTTATGAGTGTCTATGGCATGTCGAATCGAGTGATGATTTGATCGTTGATATGTGTTTCATTGTAGGTTTTTTTTGGTTAAATTCAAGTTTTAAATTTATATTTAGCGGACTTATACCTTGAAGACACACTTTCACGGGCAGTGTACCCGATCAGATGTAGCCAGTGGGGTAAGTACGAGGTCGATCTCAGGAATAGTACGCTTAGATTTTATCTAGTGAGTTTTATAGGTTTTAAAGGGGGTTTGGATAGATTTGATAAATTAACTACTAAAAACATAAAAGGTAAATTAAACTAATTTATGCTACGGTTGTGATCAATTAAGAGAAGGAAGTGCTAGCAATGTTAATCCTATTTCATTCTAATCATCCATTTATTAGTGCAATGATCTAATTGTAAAGTACTGGCGACATCAAGATATGTGGGGAGTATCTCCTTGGTCCAGACAATACCCCCACATTCCTATCTAACCTAGACTAGACATCTTGGTCCGTGCATCTAGCCACTACACATGTAATCTCCTAGGCCATTTGGTCCATGCACCTATTCCTAAAAGGCATGGCTAAACGTAAGGCACGAATCAGAGTAATGCGGAAACGAAGATACATAAGCAAACTCTTAAAGTCTAACCATTCTTTACCGGTCAAAACATAAGTTCATATAGAGGATTCCTAAAGCAAGTTCTCAAAGCGGTTTCCTATGTTCCTACAGTGGAAGCCTAATGGTCCAAAACTCACAGGTCATAGCCTAAGCTCTACGGATGTTGCATCCGCCGATCCAAACCTGTAGGCTCTGATACCATAATTGTAACACCCCAACCCGAGAAGGGCTAAAGTGTAACATTATGGAGTCAAATCAGAACACAAGTGAAACGGAGATACATTTCCGATACAAAGTTTACAAGGGTTACAAATGAAAACTAAACAAAGTACAAACTACAAAAGGGCAACAATACTAAACTAAGCCCAAATACAATATAATAAGCCCAACATCAAATGCTTCTAGTCATCTCTAAGTCCAGCCAATAGCTACTTAGGGTGAAGTCTTCTAAGCCCAAAATAAGATCTATCCGTCCATAACCCAGCTTCTACTAAACCTGCCACATAAGAAAAGAAATGCGGATGAGCTTACAAAGCTCAGTGAATAAATATGAAGCAAACAGAGCACATTAAAGTAANCTAGTCATCTCTAAGTCCAGCCAATAGCTACTTAGGGTGAAGTCTTCTAAGCCCAAAATAAGATCTATCCGTCCATAACCCAGCTTCTACTAAACCTGCCACATAAGAAAAGAAATGCGGATGAGCTTACAAAGCTCAGTGAATAAATATGAAGCAAACAGAGCACATTAAAGTAATAAGATAGTCGAAAGAATACGAAAAGAGTTTACATATGTGTCACATGGGTATATCAAAGGATTATCAAGGTTAAGTATGAAAGGTTACCAAAGTTGAGTTTCAAAGGTTGTCAAAGTTATGGGTCAAAGATTATCAAGTTAAGTATCAAAGATTATCAAAGTTAAGTATCAAAGGATTTAAAGTTAAGTGTCAAAGGATTCAGTATTTAACCCCAGGCCCAATCAATATACAATCCAATCCAATAGCAACCCAAATATGGAGTGATCAACTCCCAATATGTGAGGGGTTGCAATGCACGCATACCCAGTTACCAAACAATGTAATATATAACCATGTAGTCCATATAGTAGTCTCAATCAAACAATCAATCAATCAATCAAATCTAGGATGCATCCCTACGCCCCTGCAAACAAATCATAATCATAGTAGCAGCAGATAACAAACCAGGGACGGTGGGGGATATCTCTCCAGCCCCACTAGAGTACATAACATTGGTGCATCAATGCTATGGTTGTGGCTACTCCACAACAAGTAACACCTGCGTATATACTGAAGGGTCATGTAGTCAAGGTTCAATATCAAAGTTCAATATCGCGGTTTAATATCAAAGGTCCAATATCTAAAGGGTCGATATCAAAGGATCAATATCAAAGGGGTCAATCAAAGGATCAATATCAAAGGATCAATGTCAATGGGTCAAATGGAAAGGTTAAAGTCAAGGTTCCAATCCACAAGGTTCACTATTCCAAGTTCCAAAGTCCTAAAGTTCATGATCAAAGGGTCATAATAAGAGTTTTAAACAAAAGATCAATTTGGCAGGTTCTCATCACTTGTTTTAAAAAAATTCGTAGTACAATCCCATTTAAAAGGTTTATAACAAGGGTTCATTTAGAAAAGATCTTCCAAAAAGTGACATTTATAAAAGTGAACTTTAATAAGGGTTCTCATAAGATATTCTTCAAAAGTGGTCTTTATGAATTTATAAACTCTTATATAAAAGTGGTCTTACAATCATATTAACAATGTCGTTATAAAATGGTTTCTCTTTTAGATATTTCCATGTCATTATTAAGAAAAGAATTTCACCTCCCGATAAGATATCCCAAAAGAACATTCAAGTCTCACAAGGGTTCAAAGGTTGAGGTCACGAAAGATTATCTAACGGATCATGTCAATCATNTTTATCAGAAATTACAAAACTAACCCTTATATTACAATTATATACAAATCGTATATATATAAATATATAATTTATAATTTAAACCTTTTAATTACCAAACTTACCCATTTAGTCCTTGTACTAATTTTATCCCATTTACCCCTGAAATTTTATGATTTCCAAAACATATCCTCAAGTTTAATAATTTACAAAACATCCCCTCCTATTTTCAAAACTCCATAAGGTTTACAATTAAATCCCAATTCACAAACCCTAATTTTTCCCACAATCATTCAATCTTATTACACTTCCATTTTTCATTAGTTACAACATGCAAAACCCCAAAAACCCTAACTCTAAATATTTTCTCCCATTTTTATTTATTAACGATCGGGTGGAAAAGAAACAAGCCCAAAAAAATCATACAAGCTTCGAATAATTTATGCCACATTTTATTAGTGTTCTATGACCATAATAACATGTTAAAAAAATATAAACAAGCAACAAAAAAATCTTATATAGCAGATAATTGTTTTACACGTTTTTAGGGTTTTGGTTTTCTATAATTCGTATCACTTACAATATAATGAATGGATCATTTTTATCATTTTATACTGATAATATAGAGTTGAAAGAGTGATATAAAAATAACAGAACGTCAAAAATCGAAGGGAGCAAAGACTTGTGATTTTTCTTCTCTCGGGTGGAAAATACGACACAAATAAATCCCCAAAGACTACCCCGATCACTCCACGACCTAACCAGTATTTTTCCCACCTCCTATGGGCTAAAACACGAACAATAAAAATGGTGATTGCCTCTGGAAAATATTTTGCCGCCGGCGATGGTTTTTGAGAGAGTTTAGGGTTTTTTTATTTATAAAAATGATAAATGTGATTCTAAAATTATATAGACTATTTTGGGGGTTGATTGGCCGATCATTAGGGCTGGTATAAAGAGTCAAATCAGAGAAAAATGGTTTCCAAATATATCTTGTTCATATCTTAATTTTAAATAATATGTACCATGTTTTAAATTCATTTTGGACTTGTTAAATGTTTTTAGGCATGTACAAATTTTATTATAAGTTCTAAATAATTCAAATGTTCCAAAAAAATTAATATTTATCATTTGGTACAAAATTTCAAGTGTTTGGGATTTATTTTGTATTTTATTTAAGTTTTTATTCAAGTTTTAAGTTATAGGGGCAATTTGGTTATTTAAACACGTTATGAAAATGTGGGTTTTACAACTATCTCCCCCTCAAAAGAATTTTTGTCCTCGAAAATACCAAAGGTAGGGTGGCGAAACAATACGAAGGTACACCAGGCTACGAATAGAAAAAGGAGTACTTGACTCGCATAGACTCGAACTTAGAAAAACTTCAACAAACAAAATGATATCGATCCAGAGATAGTTTCGGTTTCCCAGCGAAGGCACATCGTACAAAATCCAAATCAACGCATCTCATACCGAACGTAACAGATGATAATTGTATCCCTTAAAGGATATACAAAGGAAAATGTAGGATTGGATGGATATCTCGTCTGTGGACAAAGAAATGAACTGATCAGATGAGAATGTATCGAATGATAGCAATCATGAGGGTGCTATAAGTTTAACTCTTCAGATTTTCCAATAGTTTCGTCTTCAATACCACATTCCAAAGGAATTTTCGTAAGCCGACAGATCTTGATTCTCAGAATCCAAAACTTCATATTTTAACACATAACAGGTCATCATGAAACGAATTCATCGAACGTGAGGAGCGTATACATAGCAAAGTATAGGTGTGGCTCGAATCAAATTCATATAGATAGAAGATAAGTTGACCGATAACATTAAATGGCAGGAAGTTCTACAACGGAACTTAGGATTTATCAAAACATAGAAGTCAAACAATCGCGTGACGCGTATCCAAACGTATCAAAACGTATGGCGATAAGGCAGAACGAACGTATAGATCAAAAGAATCCTAAGGTCTCACTATTCGCAGNAAATGGCAGGAAGTTCTACAACGGAACTTAGGATTTATCAAAACATAGAAGTCAAACAATCGCGTGACGCGTATCCAAACGTATCAAAACGTATGGCGATAAGGCAGAACGAACGTATAGATCAAAAGAATCCTAAGGTCTCACTATTCGCAGATCGTCTTAAACGAAACAGAAATCTAAGTCTCCACTAAGGCACTTCTCAAGACATCCTATGAACACAACAAGTGCACGTTATATGATCTAAGTATTATCACGTTGGCCAGACGTCATAATACTAGCATCATATAAATATGCCCTCATGACGATCTAAGTATTATCTCTGGTACGGTCTTCAATCTCCTCATCATCCAGTCTGCTTCCACTCTCAATTCATCTTAGTACAACCAAGATGAATAGGGAAGTGAGACGGTATGTTCTTCATCAGCTCCAGGTTCGCCGTCTTGACTAGGCTCCTGCGTTCTGTTCGTCCACTCTTCCGTCTTGCGAGGAATGTCATCAACTCTCCAGGGTGGTTACCGTTGTCTGTCCTCTTAAGGTTCTATCCAGCTCCATCCTCCGGTGGAAAACTTGGTGGTTCAACAAGAATCATATCTGAAATTTCAGGGTGCCAAAACATAATTCACACGAAAATGTTCATCTCTTGGCGGACAAAATAGGTGTAAGAGAACTTCATAACCGCGAAAGTAACGTACGAGTCTCCAGAGCAAAGATGGTAACAAAAGTTTAATGACCGGGAATCATGGTAAAGGATTTTCAAATAGTTCAATACATCAAAGGTGAGGCATAACAAAACAATCGACAGCATCTCGAATGCCTAAGCAACCAAATCTCATATCAGGATCAAATCGAAATTGACTTTCCAAAGAAAGGCAGAGTAACACAGCAGATTTTATCATTCCAAAGGGAAAGAGATATTCTCATACTCGTGGTTAAACATACCCCGACTTCTCAAAGATGGGAAAAGATGAGTAAAACAAAATCAAATAACGTCAGAAAGCTTACAGAGGATTTACCAAAAGCAAGATACAAACATAGAGTGTATCAAACACTTCATCGCCATGTAGATTCTCAAAATGCCCAAAGAGATGTCAAAAGGATTAACAAACGGGTCAGAGATCGAAGATAAAATCAATATAGCGTTATGCATTTCCATGCAATCTTCAATGCCTTCGAAAATATTGGTGATAAAATTAGGTGGTGCAAAGATTTCTAACTTCCAAAGGATGATTCTAAAAAGGCATAGCTAAACATAAGGCACGAATTAGAGTAATGCGGAAGCGAAGATACATAAGCAAACTCTAAAAGTCTACCCATTCCTTATCGGTCAAAACTTAAGTTTATATAGGGGATTCCTAAAGCAAGTTCTCAAAGCGGTTTCCTATGTTCCTACAGTGGAAACCTAATGGTCCAAAACTCACATGTTGATATAAATAATGCATAAAAACGTTATTTATATTTTTCGATACCTCTATGTTTTGACGATCACAAAATGAAAAAAACATTAAACGTAAGATTACTACGTAAACAAGTATTAAGTTAGTTTATATCATTTTATCCAACTAAATCAATTAAGGTATGAATAAACAAGTGCTTAATACATTTCATGATCAAAGGGATATTTATTTAATTATTACAAAGTTTATTAAATAATATAAACATATTATATATTTTTGAAAACATTTTTGGTAATAAAGGAAAAGGTTTAATTCATAATAAATATATAAATTCAAATTTTTAACCAAAATCAGTTAGTTTTTCACCAAATAAACTTTCCCCAGAAAAGACAAAGTTTTCTGGCCGTTACAGGTGGGCGGCCCCCTCAATTTTAAGGGGGCCAGCCTCCATTTAAGGGGGCCGGCACGCTCCTGTTGTCAGAAAACTTTGCCTATAAATACAGGTTCAATCCTGCATTTTTTCCTTACCTTTTGCACTAAAATTTTCAGATCCAATCCTCTCTAAACATCTTTCTAAACCCTTTGATCATAAGATTATTAATCTTTGTTTCAAGTGATTCAATCCCTCCTCATCCTTCCTCATCCAAAGTGCAAGAGAAGAATACTCCTTCAACATCAAGTTTAAGAAGTATTGTAGATAAGTATTGTATATTGTGTAAATCATTTGTGAAGTTGTGTTGTGCTTGTAATTAGATAGATCTAGGTGTGTTAGTTGTGAGTAGAAGTTGTGTAGAGAAGAAGAAGTAGTGAAGTAGTGAAGTGGTGTGAAGTAGTGAAGAAGTTGTGAAGTGTACAAGTTGTGTAGAAGTCGTGCTAAGTTGTGTAGTGGTGTGAGATTGGTTCTAGCTACAATTAGAACCCGACATTTAGCTTAGTGTCGTTAATTGGTGTAAGCAAAAGTTGTGTAAGGTTTTTTCCGCCATACGGGAGCTTGTTGACATAGTGAAGAAAAATCTCGAGTTAGGTGCTCGGGGAGTGGAGTAGGACGAAGAGGAGATTCGTAGCCAAACCAATATAAATCCTTTGTCTCGCGGTGCTATC
Source organism: Artemisia annua (assembly GCA_014162995.1). Lineage (NCBI taxonomy): Eukaryota > Viridiplantae > Streptophyta > Magnoliopsida > Asterales > Asteraceae > Artemisia > Artemisia annua. The sequence goes on from LBNU01023264.1 coordinate 35,932, forward strand.
TTTCTAACTCTATCTCTTTACTTACTTACTTACATATTTGTCATTATATTCTTTAGTAGACTAAATTGTTTATGATCGTGTAAGCAAGTTGAGTTCACATAAAATTAGAATCGAAGTTTTACATAACCGAAGTTTTGTAAATTAAAAAGACGTAAAACTATTCAACCCCCCTTCTAGTTTTCCACAATTGGTATCAAGAGCCACGTCAAACAAGATTTTTAAAATATATTGTATTTTAAAACTTGAAATCGATCTATGGAAATGGAAAAATATTTAGAAGGGAAAATTGTTTTCAAACCACCATTTCTCGAAAATGAAAGTTTTCTTGAATGGAAAAATCGATTCGAAAGTTATGTGAAATCAATAGACTATGATCTTTGGCATGTCATTTCAATTGATGATATTCAATCAATAAATACTATTTTGAAGAACAAAATAACTTAACAAAATTCATTATATACAAAGCTCTACCAAGAGTTGAGTATGAAAGAGTATTTTTTTTGTCAAACGGCAAACGACATGTGGAAAAGACTTTGAAAATATCATCAAGAAGAATGTCAAGCCAAAGAAAAACTTGCACATAAGTTAGTAGCAAAAGAAAGTATAGTAGACAAATATTTAGTTGAAGTGAGTACAAGTGCTACTAGTTCAAATTTTTTGTGTGAAGGTAATGATGCCGAAAACAACATGAGTCATGACAAGAGTGAACAAGAAGATTGTATAGAGATGACAACCAAGAAGGAGCTAAGTGACGATGACGACTCTAGTTCCGAAAATGAAGACGAAGAATATGCAAAGGTTGTCAAAGAGTTCAAAAGAATTATTAAAAAGCGACAAAGAGCACAAGATAAAAGGAAAACAACACGAAGGAAAATTTTGATGATGAAGACAAAAAGACTAAACAAGAATGTTTCGTCGCTCAAGCATCAAATGAAATATGCCTAGGAATAAATTTGGAGCCTGATGAATGGGTAAAAGATAGCGGGTGCTCAAAACATATGACGGGGAATCGCAAGCTATTTTCTACATACAAAGCATACAACGGAGGTAACGTTATTTTTGGTAGTGATCGTTGTGCAAAAATCATAGGCAAAGGTACGATCTCTCAAGACTCCCTAACTATTGAAAATGTTAAACATGTAGATAACTTAACATATAACTTGCTTAGTATAGGTCAAATATGTGACAATAAGTGTAGGGTTACCTTTACCGATAGGAATAGTGTAATTATTAAGGATGATAAAGTCATAGGTAGAGGAATTAGGAAAGGCGGCGTATATGTCATGAAACTAGGAGATAAATTGGAAGATAGGATATGCCTAGCAACCTTAGAAGAAAACTCCACCTTATGGCATAGGAGATTAGGTCATGCAAACATGCAACAAATACAATCTTTGGTGTCTAA